>WBNM01025547.1:137139-187972 GCA_013399055.1 Ramphastos sulfuratus
ACTATTGTTATTATTAAATGGTGGTAGGGGGTGGTGCGAGTTCCAATTAATTAATATTAATAAATTATATATTAATATTTTTATAATATCATCTCACAGTACCTAATTACCCCCTCCCTGACAGGTTGTGTGAAAAGTGCTGTAGGACACTAGAGCACTTCCTCAAACTCCAGAACAGGCTTCTGGAGACACATGGAGTGATCATGCATCTCTTAGCTCTGTGTACCAAACTCATGGCAAACAACAAGTTTTATCCCATCTTTCCAGGTTGCCCCATTTCTTCAGGGCTCAGCTCATGCTTTAGCACCCTTTATTCCTTCTTGTGTAACTGCTCAAGCAGGAAGCTGAGCCATAGACATCTAGATGCCACTTTGCATCCACCCCAACCATTTGCTGCAGATCTCCCACAACTCTTGAATCCCACACTTGCATCTCCCAGGATGTAACGTACAGAATCAGTGAGGCTGGAAAAGACCTCTGAGATCATCAAGTCCAGCCTACAACCTAACACCATGACATCAGCTAAGCCAAGTGTCACATCCAGTCTTTCTTAAAGACCTCCAGGGACGGTGATTCCACCACCTCCCTGAGCAGTCCATTCCAGTGGCTAATCACCCTTTCTGTGAGGAAGTGCTTCCTAATATACAACCTAAACCTCCCCAGTGCACCTTCTGCCATCTTCACAGGAACTAAGCAAGCGAAACCAAACCATGCAGCAGGCTAAGCTCAGACAACAAGACAGAAACACACTTTATCTTTAACCCTGAAAGTAAAATCCTCAAGTGAGCACTACAGTAGCTTTTAAGAACCTAGGAATCCATTTCCTGACATCAGCATCATGGATATCTCACTGACTTACCTCCACTCTCCTCACCAGCCTCTGTATGCACCACAGGCTGAAAGCACCCACCCCATCCCATCAGGCACAACTTCCCCAATAATCCCACATACACTTGAAGAAAAACACTTGAGGTCCTACCTATGGTCACCAATCTGTGCTCAGCCTAGGTATCTGCCACTAAAAACAACACAAAACAACAACAAACCCACTTTGTGTACCAGAAAGCATCTATTTCCCCTAGCTGTATTACTTTATTCAAAGCTACCTCCTACAGCACCTGCAGACCTTACTGCTTCCAAGCCCTTGGACTGTCACACCTACAGTGGCAGCATGGAGCTGGTTCAGGACAATACAGGTGATCGACTCCACGTAAGAGCCCTTCCCATCTCCCATTAAGATGCACTCATTTCATGAAGCATTGTGTCACACTCTGGTTTGGCTACTATTTGCTGCTTCATTTAACTCACCCCAAAGACAAAAGGAGGCAGGGGTAGTATGAGTGAGCAGTCAGAGCATGGACAAGGACTGCCTGAGCATCTTCGGCTTTGGGGTTGCTGGAGAATTCTAAAGGTGGAAAGCATGAATGATATCTACTACAACTCAGAGCAGAAATGGCAATGTTCAAGACACTCATCTAAAAAGCAGTCAAGAAGAAATGCTTCACTGTTCTCTAGAACAGAGTCATATACTGCTGTAGGATGCTATGGATGCACCAGCATGAAGAAACAGTCAGCCACTCACTGCCCTGTGAAGAAGAAACAGTGCCAGAAAGAGGTGAGGGTCTGTCCCCAGGGATATTCAGGCTGTAGTTGAAGCCACGGCACCCAGATCTGGTGCTGGGGCAAAATTTATTGCATTTAAATACAGGTCCACATCAGCGCACCCCAAATCTGCTTCACAACTCTCAACAGCTACAGCCACAGGCCACAATGGCAGCTTCTCAATCTGTCCCCAAGTGAGGCCAAAAGGGAGTACAGTACATTCCCATCCACATCAGCTACTCACATGAGGGCTGAGCTGAAAAGTGCTGTTCAGCCCAAACTCAGGATTGAACTGTTTCTGCAGCAGACACCACCATGCCAGCAGTACTCCTCTACTTTGCAGAGATGCTTAAAAAGATGGTGGGAAGACTGAGAAGAAAAAGAATAAAAGCAAGATTCTTTGAATATGTCCCTTCAAGCCAACCCAATGAAGAGGCTCTGCAGAGTCTGGATTCTCAGTGATGTCAGTTCTGTGTTTCTGCAGTTTCCTACACAAACCACTGAACCAACCCTCCCGTGGACACTCGTCCTCCTGGCAGGAGGCACCAGGCTAGGCACAAAGCCACATCCCACCGCAGAGGACCGAGCAGCACAGCATCCCTCCTTACCTCACTCGGTGCCTGCCAGGCCCAGGGAAGCACCTGTCATACTGCCTCACCATGGAGCAGTAAATCAGTAATTATGTGACACATCAGGGTGAGCAAGCACCAGAAACATCTATGTCTCCCAAGTGCCTAAGGCTGGGAAATAGACTCAGACAGCCCAGAGATGCTCAACACACAAAAACCACACTGAAGCCTTCACAAGTCTCATGTCTATCATTAAGCAGAAGAAACAAGAGAAGCAAGCCTCAACAGGTGGTTAACAGCTCTCCCAGATAGGCACAGGCTTATTGTATAAGGCAAGCCAACATCCCTCCCAGCCCTTCAAGTCAAAAAAAGGCCACCTGTTGGAGTAAAACCACCACTGCAAAGACAAGTTGATTCCAATCATTTATTCATTGCATCATTTGAAGTACACCAGGTACTTGAAGTTCCCCAAACAACACGAAGAATACTTGGTACAGTATATTTATATAAAAAGATAGTTAAATAGATAAAATAACCTGGTAACCTCTCACTCTTCCTACAACAGAGCAGACTAGCCCTGAGCCCAAGTTAACATCAATGGCTTCAGTCTTTTTAGCCAGTTGTGGTTAAAACCTAAACAGTGCCCCATACCTACAGGACAGCAAGACATCTATTCCCAAAGCTGAAGGAAGAGATGTGCTTCTCAGGCCAGCTCTTCAGGAGCTTGGTTTCAGATGCTGTGCAGAGCCTTAATCCCAGTAAGGTTCAGTCTTCTGGAGCACGTCTGAGAAGTTTGCCCCAGCTCTGGTATACAAGCATAAGAGCAGCTCTTCTGAAGATAAGCCTTCAAGTGCTTCAGGATCAACCACCAGCAATGCATTCGAGCCACCTAGAAAGACTGGAAGAGACAAGATGCAGGGTACATGTTCTGAGGCTGTTCCTGAACTGTGCACAGTTCAGTCATGCTTTGGCAAGACATTGCTTTGCAGCTCTGTTAAGGCAGTATCCACCTACTCAAGGTCTCCAGTTTTATGCCAAAAAATATTCCATAACAGAAAGACTAAAGTATTTCTCTTCAGTTTTCACATTCCCGTTTTCAGGAACTGTTCACCTTCTGTCAAGAAGGAAGATGGGGTCTGAAGCCATATGCCTGCAGAACAGCAGGCGACATAAGTAGCACCAGAATGGAATGAAAAAAGACCCTGTTACTGATACGAGATTGCTACCCAACTGAAACTGGCTTTACTTAATCTAGCAGATCACTGTATCTCTCTAGAGTTTGCTTCTCCAGTTCCAACAGCTTCTCATACAATTTCTCAGCGGTTTCTTCATCCACATCAATCTGGAAGACAAAAAGAGTAGCACTGTAAGACCATGACCTTGGTTGTAGCCAGCACAGACACAGAGGGCAGCTCTGGGGATAGGCAAAGTGCATCTCCAGAGCTTTTACATTCAGAAACAGGCAACTAAAGGCACCAGGTCACAAACCAGGACATCTCCACTGTCTTCAACACTCCAGCCTGAGATACTCTAAGATACTCTAATATACTCAATAGCCCCACATCCGTTATTGCTGCTTAGCATTCAGCATGCACCCTTCCAACTCCAGCAGATGACAGATCCCTAGCCAAGTCCCCTGCCACAGAAGGCTGCTGCTTCCTTTACCTTTCTGGGCTCCACATAGTTCTTTCCCAATCCAGAAGTACAGCTGTGGTATTTGACAAGCTCATCCAGGTACTCTGGCTTCTGTTTGAACAGCCACACCTAGGAAAAAACAGCACAAATGTACACAAGTCTAGGGCACACTGTCCCAACCAAGCCTGCAGTCAAGGACTCAGTTGCCAGTGGACACAGAATAACATATTTTATATAATGTGCTTTTACCAAGTCGGGGGAAGGCTTGACATCTAGAGAAGAAGTTTTGAGCTGGCTCTCCTCAGCTGTGACCTACCATGTTTATGTCCCAGTGCTAAACCACTAGAGCAGTTTAGCTATGTTGAACTTGCTCGCTGATGCTCTTGACATGCTGAGCCCTGCACCATCCACCCTGTGAGGTACAGAGGTCACCTGCGTGACAATGGCTGCTTGACTGCCAACAGTGAAAGCAGCATTATCCCCTCACGGAGATGAGGAAAAGTGGTTTTCTAAAATAATTTAATTTTATAGGCACCTGATGAAGGTTATGACCTTCATCATATCAGACTTGGCTGATCAGTTCCTGGTCACAGCTGGGCCTCCAGCACTCGCTGCTGTAAGAGGGGGCATAGAACACCAACCCACCAGCCTTGCCAAGAGGATCTTTATTCAAGCCAGCAGACCCTGGAACAGCTACCCAGCAATGTTAAAAATCAAGTTGTGAACTACTCACATGAGCTTCCGCTCCGTTGTACGGTGTCAGAGTGTAAGTTTTGGCAAAGAAACGGATCTGAGGGGAAAAGCAGCACAGGACAGAATCCAGATTGTGGCCTGAGGTTTCTTCATCAAGCCTTCTGCAAACCAGCCACACCAGATGATCCACCAGAGGTAAAAACGCTTCTCAAAGCTGACTACAGTTATCACTGCACACTTATAACTAAAACATCCCTTTTTCACTACACATTATTCTCTGGAGCCACCCAGCAGATCAGCAAGCTTCGCTCTGTGCTGCCACAGAGATCACCCCCAAAGCATGAGGCAATGGGCCACGCCTGCCTTGCAGGCACCTCTTCCTGAATGGCCTCAAGAGCACATATAGTGGGGAGCAGTAGGATCTGCAATACTGCCAGTGTTGAGGACAAACGAGAAGGCACTGCCTCTCCGCTGCCAGGAAAAATGTGATCTGTTAGGATCAGCTACTGCCAAGTGGGGTAGCTTAAGAAGAAAAGCCAAGCTTGCAGCAAAAGCATCAAACTCGGAGCAGGCAGCCTTCAGGGATACAACTGTAGTGAACCCGGAAAGCTGAAGCCCAAAAGAAAAAGGTCAAGGAAAGTTTTGGGGAAGCAGTGGGAGAGGCAACAGAGAGCAGTAGGCTTTTCTTTCCACCCTTCTAGCAAATCAAAGAGCAGGAGACACTGCATTCTAGAGAGATAGCAAGGACACAGAAATATATAGTCTGTCAGCAAAACAAGCATTTCAAAGCACAAGGAAACAGATTTTGTTCTGAGTTCTGCTGCCACCAAAATTATAGGGCTCACAAGCCCACAGCAGGCTGGCAAATCTTCCAAGGAAAGCCTTCACAAATGCTGCAGTGGCTGAAGGACTGAACTCTGTCTCTATGTACAGCACTGTCCAGCACTGAACCTCCAAACTTAGCTCAGAAATCAGGGCCCCAGGGCGCAGACTCCAGTCTGCCTATGTCCTGGAAGGGCATAAATCCTGCCAGGCTGGTTTAAACCCACACTCAGTCCTCCTCCTGTTCAGGGTCTGGATGTTGAAGTAGATTGAGCAAAACAAAGCCTTGGGGCTAGGAGCTTAGCACCATGCGTCAGGTGACTGGTGCAGCCCCCTCAACGTGCCTGCGTGGTCACACGAGGCATGAAGCTTTAAATGCATTGGGCAGTACAAGGATGCTAAATGCCTATTGGCCAGTTTAACTTTCAAATTGGTCTGTTTAAGTGGGGGGGGGATTTAGAAGCCGCTGCCTTTCTACACAGTAGCCTTTTCTACACAAGCTGTCTACAGAGATCGTCTCTGCAGAAACACACTGCACATTACTTGTGAAATATATCACAGCAGGGCCACCTCAACTCCACACCACCCAGAGGACCCACTTACCAGCCACATGATGGGCATTAGCAGCTTCCACAGAAAAACTGGCAAAATTCTGTAGGTCATGTTGGACATAACAAGACCAGGACAAACAACACTGGAATACAGACCCTGCAGAGAAGCCAGTGTGCAAACAGACAACAGTTAGTTTAAGAATGGATCAAACTCCTTCCCTCCTTGTACTTCTCAAAGAAAACAAAAGTGAGTATATAAACCAGTTAACAGCAAATACTTTTTTCTTCTGAAGCCAGAAGAACCAGAGCCAAAGGGTGATTAGATGTAGTGACTTCTGAGATGTCCAAATTGGAGATGCTCTTGTTAAACCTATGCCCATTGTAAGCCCTCAAGACAGAAGATGCAGCCTCCCAGTACATCAAAACATCACGTTGCAGCCTCCATGCAGCTCAGTAGCCCTTTAAGGGCCATATTCAGCTTTCTAGGACTATTTCTCCTGCAGTACAGAATCACAGAATGGTTTGGGTTGGAAGGGACCTTAAAGATCATCTAGTTCCAACCCTCGTGCCATAGGCAGAGACACCTTCCATCAGACCAGGCCTCATCCAACCTGGCCTTGAACAGCTCTCGCTTAGATGCATCCACAACCTCCCTGGGCAACTTGTTCTTCAAAAGAGTGCAATCACTACTGCTGGATTAGGGTTGCCACTCACCAACAAAATTCAGTAATTGCTCACACATTTTGGTGTGATAAACTTGAATACCAGCATGGTGCCATCAAGAGAGACAGCAGAGACTGCACCTCAAGTGCTTGCAGGTAAAGCTGCCTGAGCACCCCTGTTCTGGTAGGCAGACATGCCTCAGAAGAGCAGCAGCTTTTTCTTTGGTCTAAAGAGACAGCTAAAGCTTTCAACTTAAGGACTGCTCTTAAAGTCTTCTGCTTCCAGAGTTCTGACAAGAACCCCAGAAGCCATCTCCAGCAGATTCTCCATCATCCATGCTACCGGTTCAGCCTCAGCCGTATTCAGCTTGTTAAGGAACATACCAGATTGTTTTGTCCTTACTAAGCTGTATTCATTTGTAATAATGACAATCATAAATAGTAGGAGCTTATTAGGTTTCTTCGGGCATGCAAACTTCATCATCACCTGCTTATTAAATTTCCTGTTCAAAACCACACTTGTCAGGTCAGTAGCATATTTGGAGGAACTGTACGATTCCTTCCCCTTGGCATGCTGATAGTCAGAAAGGCTGAAGGCAGACTCCCTGGCATTGCTGGATGAGGTCCAGATGAGTCGTGAGGGCTTTTCATTACCACAGAGTAGAGACTCAAGCTGACGAACCTACAAAATAATTGTGAACCTATTTAACACAGTAATTTTAAAGTCTTGCAGTATAGCCTTGCAGTCCTTAAAAGCCATGAGCTTATCTCAGCTTTCCTAGTCTTGGCCATTCTTCACTAGACTAGCTAGAAGCAGCTGCTGCACAGGTGTAGCTTCAGCCCCAGGTCCAGAAAAGTTTACAACCATTTTCTAACACAGCTCAGTTGAGTCCCTCAGAATGTAACACAGAGAAGTCTTGATATTTGCCCTGGAGAGAGCTACATATGGTTTAGCTCTATCTGTTCCCTAGAGTAACCTCAAGATTATACGAACCCTCCCAAAAGTAATTATCACCATTTATTGATATATTAACAAAGCCTGAGATCTTTGCCCTATCATTCCTTATCTGTCAGGCTGCAGTCTGCATCAGTGTCTGAGCTTGTTAAACAGAAATGCAGCATCAGTACCACCTGTACCCATCCCATCCCATCCCTACCCCCTCTAACCACCACATCAAGGGCTCAATCTTCACATGTAGCCTCACCAGGATAAAGTGTCCAAAGAGGTTGGTTGCAAAAACCTCCTGCAGTCCATCTCCATTAAGCCTGTCTGTCTGGGTCATTATGCCTTCTGCAGTGGTCAGCATATGAAGCACCTTCCTGGAAGCCAAGCATTGGAGTTAGAGAGCAACATTGACAGGAGACAGCTACTGCTCCCCCTCTTCAGTCCTTCAGAAGTATTCCTCGCCTCACAGGCTCCACACAGACTCTCTAGTTTCACCTTCAAAGGCTCCATTAATCCATGAAAAGCTAGCTAGAAAAGTTTATAGAGCATCCCATCCCCTTTATTTCTAAGTGTCTGTGCTGGTTTGAGGCTAATTGGAATATTTTAATAGAGAAAATTATATTACAGGCTGGGAAAGGAAAACAATGGTGATGTCTACTTCACTCATAGGCTTGCTGAGATGTTTAGGAATAAGAACTCAAAACAAAAGATAAGTCAGTCGGGCTTGGCATCTGGGGCTGTCTAGCAGCTTCAGGCTTCTCTCTGCCAATTAATTTCACTAACCACTCTTCTTCTAATCCCCTCCAGCCGATCCTTGAAATTCTCCTTACACGTAAGGCAAACCTTGGGGTAAGGTGTAGAGGTGGGGAGAAAGTGGAAGGGTGGTTGGGAGCCCCTCCTGGGGTCTCTGATTTCTGGGAGGGGTGTTGTGTTTCCGTATTACCTTTACCTTGTATATTTCTGTAAATATTACTGTACACAGTGTATATATCTGCTTGTACATTGTGCTAAGCTGTAAATAGAGCTTCATCTAAACTTCCAGCCAACTGAGTTCTAGTCTGGGTCATTTTACAAAGTGTGTGTGGGGGGGGGAACTCCTAAACCATCACAGTGTCTCAATACTGACTTGACTTGTCCCTTCACTTCACCACAGTAAAGTACCATTAAACACAACATCATTCCCCTTTCATTTACCATTCAGCTTCAAAGCAAGCTCCCATGTGAAACTAAGCCCTAGGGCCATGCTTAATTCAGGTAGGGAGAATAATCTAGTATCTATGTTCACCATTCCAGCAACTGTATTAGATTCTACACATGTCACTCTACTCTCTAGTTCAGCTTTCCCACAATGCTTACAGGAGAACAGATACTTATGCCCAGGGTGTTCATAGAATAAGCATCAACCATTAGCTTCACAAAATACTGTGACTCACAGCTGACATCAACTACAAAAACATACAGTGGGATCAAAACATTAAGGAGACCCAGTAAAAGCAAACTTCACCTTCCCAGCAACACACTGGTGCTTTTCACTCAAGCTCACTATCAGGTACTGCCCTCTTTGGGTGAACTCTCACCTTATTCTACCAGGGATCAGAAGCCACCTTGGAGCACCTCAGCATTTGACCCAGCTACCAAGCCCACACATATTTCATGTCACATCAGGGAATGGAGACAGCCTTCAGTTCTGGACCAAAGGGCATGCCTCAGCCACGGTGATGCTACCAGAACCCCCTGCTTCCTGCAAACCGTGGACCAAACCCCCCAGCCCAAACATCTCCTACCCAGTGAGAAGACCATGCCAGAGTGCCTTAAAGTTCACATGTGGGTCGGGCATGATCCCAGCGTTGAGGTAGACAAAGTCCAGGCGTTGAAACCTGCGTGAAGAACACAGGGGTGAGGGAGAAGAAAGTGGATAATGGGGTCTAGTGGAGAGGCAAAGGGACATAGAGGGGATCTGGTGGGGTGGAGAACTGCGATCCAATACCTGCAGCGGAGTTCACGGGCTACACGCAGGACTGAAGCCAGGTTACCCAGGTCCACCTCCACAGTAGAGACCTGGGCACTGGGGTGGGTGGCCAGGATGAGGTCTCGAGTGGCTTCACTCTTCTGAGCGTTGCGGCAGGCGATACAGAGATGGATGCGACCATCCTCCTCCAGCAGCCGCTGGCACAGCGCCAGCCCCACACCGCTGCAAACGGTACCGTGTCAGACGCAACGCTGGCGGGCTGGGCTGGGCTGAGCCAACCCTCCCGGCCCAGCCCGACCCGTCTCACCCCAGTCCGCTTTGTCATGGCACCCACTGGGCTGGGCCGTGCCGGGGCGAAGCGGAGCGAGTCCAGACAGGCCCGTCCCAGCTCGCCCTAGCCCGCTTTGTTATGGTTCCCCCCAGAGCCCGGTTCCCGCCGCTCACCCGCTGGCACCCGTCACTAGCACGACTCGCTCCATCGCGTCCTGTCGCGGCCGCCACCCGCCCCGACCCCCCCCGCCGCTTTAAGTGCTGCCGGTACGTGCCGCGCCGCCCCGCCCCGCCGCGCCAGCCAATGGGCAGGCGCTGAGGGGGCGGGCCCCGCAGCGGCGGTGGCGTGATGGTGGGCTGAGGGCGGGGACACGCCCATCATGGCCACGCCTCATTGTGGTGTAGACCACTCACTCAGTACGCAGGCTCCGCCCCCTCCGCCGAGCTGCTGAGGTCCTCCCTGCTGCTCTTGCTTCGCCTTGTCTTGTGTTACACCTGGCTTTTCCCTGCCTTGCCTGTGCCCCACAGCTACAGCAGGCAGGCTTTCCGCAGGCAGCCATGTCACACTCCGCCCTCCCATCCACTGCCACAGATATGTTTTTCAGTCACACGGAAGTGCTACTGATTGACTGTTTCATGACAATGCTGTGGTGGAGAGGTCTGGGTTTGCAGGTCCCACCGAAGGTCTTAGATGCAGCTGTGCTCGTGGTGGGGCCAGTGTAGCAGCTGGAGCAGGGGATGGACACACCAGCACCCTACACACCGTTTCACCCACACGCAACTTTTGCAGAGTGTCTAGAGGTTAGGGTTGGTGGGAGCTGTGGTGCCCTCAGGGCACCGTCCCGGTGCTCTCAGCTTCTCGCTCACTGAGGAAGAGCTGGGACAGGCTATGACACATCCTGAGCAGCGAGAGGGCATCTGAGGGCAGAGGCTCGCAGGTACCAATTATGCAGCATAAACAAAGCCTGTCCTCGCTCCTGGCTCAGCCCCGGAGAACCATGCTGCCACAGGCTGCACAGCAGGGGTTAAGACCTCTCTGACAGGTCTCAGGACCATGCACAGGCAAACCAGAGCACAGACCCCTATCCCTGTCCTCCCCTCTCTCGAGCTCGCTGTCCCACCTCATCTCCTGCCAATGGACATTTCCTGACATGGATGCTGAGCCTCAGAGCACCCTCCCTGTCACCCAAGAAGATGTGCAACTGGTGTGGGTCAACAACCAGGTCCCTTAAGTATCCTTCCCCCTTCTCCTACATTATTACCTGTGTGTGATCCACAAAGCTCTCCACACACAGGACCTATGGGCACACAGTGCGGCCCCAGAGCTCCTACCCCACCAGCAGCCACCTACGGGCTGGGGTCACAGCATGCCGATGGAGGAGGAGGCAAGAGGATTTCTGAAGCGCCGCAAGGAAACCATGAAACCAGACTGACGTAGCGAGTGTCTGTTCAGCGGGTTTGCCCCTATATCTAGGTGCATCTACTGAATACATGTATCTCTTAGCGATAGTGTACTGGAAACTCTGCAGCAAGTGACTTGGTGGTGATGAACTAAGGCATACAGAAGTATGGAGGGGGTCTACATACCCTCTAAGTACAAAGTTCCTCCTGTCCAGCTGCAGAAGGATCAGAGTTTGATGCATGATGGCAGAACCTGCCAGGCCTCCTGGAGGCACACAGCTTTGGCATCTGCCCAGTTTGCTCATGAAGCTGCTCGATCTGGGAGGACGGACTGGTGCCAGACTGCCCATAGGATGCTTGGGGCAGCAGAATCCAGCCCAAGTGCTCTAGCTGAGCTGTGATCGCTGGGCCGAGAGCCAGGCAGAGCCAGGGTGTCTGCTGCTCCATGTCCACAGGCTGCAGCAGGTTTGTGCATTGGGCAGCAGCTGTTGAAAGCTCCATGGGCATTCCTCTCGTGACAGCTGAAGATGCAGGTTAAACCTGGGAGAGGAGGACCTGCAGATTTGCCTTTGGAGGTTAAAGGTACTAATATCCTGCTGCCATCTGCTGTGCAGCACCCGTGGGGCATCCAAAATGCACTTTATGGGCAGTTGAGCAGCTCTGGAGTGGCTGTGGTTGGTGAGAGGAGGCCCTCTCAACACAGTCTTGCTGGAGTGGCATGCTCACTCCTCCCTGGCTGACAGAAGGAGCCATGGCTGAGCAGCTGCCCACTCCAGCAGCTGGGCAAAGAGCTGGGAGCACCATAAAGGGGTCTGGGCAGCAGGGATGGGACCTCCTGCCCATCCAATACAGCCTGTCCATAGCCCAAAATGTCCAGAGAGGTCCTGGTTTTGCCCTGTAATTGCACAGCCCACTATGAGCTAGTGGCTACTCCCAGCACCTCCTTGAGCAGGTAGTGGCTGTTAGATGGTCCTGGCTCCAGCAGGCACATAACCTGCACACATCCTTTCCCCAGGTGCCTGTGTTGCACATGGGCTGGGAGCTTCCTCACAGAGAAAGTCCAGTTGATGATCCTCCCCTTTGGTCAGAGAAGAGAAGCTGCTCTGTGCTGATCATTGTCATCGAGAACAAACTGCATCAATAAATAACCCTTGTCTCAGCCCCTATCACTCCTGGGCTTGGGTCAGCCAGTGAGCAGGAGGTCCAAGTTGTCCCACGCTGTGGTTCTTCTTGCTGCCCTTGGGGGCACTGTACAATGAGAACAAGACCAGCTGCCTGGGTTTGATTGCTAAGTCTGAGTGAAGTGGCTTTGGTTTGCGTATGGGGCTCCTCAGGGGCTGGGGAGGAACAAGGACCAGAAAGGGGAAAGCAAACAGTCATTCTTCACTGGCTGACTGTTGGAGAAGGCGATGGATGTCCTGGAAGGAGGGACGATCTTTAGTGTCCCGTCTCCAGCAGCTGAGCATTAGCTTATACACTGAGTCAGGGCAAAGTGCAGGCTGAGGAAGGTAGGTCTTCAAAACAAAAGGCAAAGATGACAAAGAAAGAGAGTTACTGCCACAAAAAGCGAAAAGCAAACCACTCCTGAGGAACCCCATTTCTCTGTGCTCTGGGGTGGGGTGCTCTGCTGCCCAGTGTTCACAGGCAAAGGGATCCCCAGACAGCACAGTGGGGAGCTGGGAAACTCCCTCATATCTACAGGCTGGCGAAAACACTGGAGTGGGATCAGAGGACAAAGGATGCCTTGTATTTGCCATGCTGGGCTCTTCATCAGGATTCCTTCCCAAAGGGATTCCTGTCCTATATTATTTCCATGGCCAAGCTCCCTATCTGGTCAACTTACAGTCTTTCCCCAGGTCCCTGGTATTCCAGGCACACCACTGCCTGTCCCATCCAGTCCCATCCCATCCCATCCCATCCCATGCCTACCTGCCGGCCCTGGTCCCGGAAAAATTCGCCTGTGTTTTCAATGACCTGCTCATCAGACATCTGGGAGTAGGGCTGCTCTCGGCAGAGCGTGAAGGTCTCCCACAGCGTCACACCAAATGCCCACACATCACTGGCTGTCGTGAACTTGCCCTGGTCGGAGGGAGCAGAGTGGGGTCAGGCATGGGCACTACCCTATCTTGCTCCATACACCCTATGTATCCAGGGTTCAGAACCACTTTCTGGATGCTTCAGTATCCAAATATGGTCCTGGAGGGGTTGAGGGGCAGTGGTACTATAGAACTCCTCTCTGTCCAGGGCCAGAGCCCAGCAAGCTCCAGGCCCAGACTGCGGTGACTACTCTTGAGAGCTGGGGCATAGTACAGACCCAGCTACCCACAAAGCTTGATGCTCCCTTTTCCAGGTCTGACTGTGGCCAGGAGAAAACACCAAGTGTCCCACTCAAAGGCTAGGACACCAAAAACCACCATAGTGTCCCCATCCCACCTTGAAAGGCTGCTACCATTCTTGCTTGCTCCATGCTTTGCCCCAAAACCAGGCTCCTGGGATAAGAGCCTTCCCTGACCCTTCTGCACGCCTTGGCACAAGGAAAAGAGGCAGTAAGCAGCCCCAGGGCCAGGTCAGTGTCCATCAGAGGACTCCGGCCCCCTGCGTACCAGCAGGATGCTCTCCCAGGACATCCACCGGATGGGCAGCACTGCCCGCCCCTGGATGCGGTAGTAGTCCCCGCTGTAGAGATTCCTGCTCATGCCAAAGTCGGCGATCTTGATGGTGTACTGCTTCCCCACCAGGCAGTTGCGTGTGGCCAGGTCGCGGTGCACGAAGTTGAGGGAGGAGAGGTACTTCATGCCAGAGGCGATCTGGGTGGCCATGAACCGCAGGTCACTGTAGCTGTCAAGGAAGGACAATGGAGGACTGAAGCACCAGGGAGGACAGTAGCCAGGGGGTACACGGCCCCACCCACCACCAGGAAGGGTGCTTAGAGCAGGCAGCCGTGCCCACCCCTGTCTGTGTCCCTAGTAGCACTAACCTGACAGTGGGCGGGTGGCTGGCAGTGGGACTTCCTGCTTGCTGGCGGGACAGGAACTGGTTGAGGTCTCCATTCTCCATGTATTCAGTGATCATGCACAGTGGATCATCTGCAATGCACACCGCCAGCAGCCGGATGATGTTGGGGTCCTTCAGCCGTGACATGATCTTGATTTCCTTCAGAAAATCATTCCTTTCCGGGACAGAAACCACACAGATCGGATAGACAGACCCAGAGGGGCATGGAGGTGCACAGGGACCAGTCAGGTATGCTACCCATCTACCCAAGCCTCATGGGGAGACCCTATCCCCTAGGACGGGGTTCTGTGAAGGGAAGCACAGGGCTGATCTGTACACAGCTGTGGGGTGGTCTCAGTGGGTAGATGGGGCACTAGGGAGCTGGTTAGGACCAGCACGGACCAAGAGTTCTGAACTGCGGCAGCCTAGACAGCCCAAGCATGTGGTCTTCACAGCTGCAGCAAGCATGTGGCCACTGGAGACAAGGAATGCATTCCAAGCATCCCAGCTCTCCTTAAGGAGCTCTACATGAGGGGCAATGCTGTGAGATATGCACCTCCCCAGCCCTATACCTGGCATTCTTGTTGGCGTCTGCTCGCAGCATCTTCACAGCCACCAGCACAGGACAGTTGGAGCTAGCCTCCAAGCCTTCCAGGGCAAAGTCCTTGCCTGTGAACTTCTCCATCCCCTCCACTTCACAGAGATGAACCTGGAGTGTGAAAAGGGGCGACCAATACCTCTATCAACTGACAGCCTCTCTCTTTACCTGTGAACTAGGAAGTCTCACCCAAGCCCTGATAGAAGCAGGTTTAGCTCCCACTCACCTCCCCAAATTGGCCTTCCCCCAGCTTCTCCTTGAAGGTCAGGAGCTTCCTGGGGAACTCCTCCACAGCCACATCCTTGCCAGAGAGCAGGTCCATGGTGAGGGCTGGCACTGAGTATGTGTTGCCGCCTGTCACACCCTGCAGGTTCACGATGTCGGCCTCGGCGTAGTGGGGGACACCCTCGGGGACACTGGCCAAGGATGGCTTCATGGGGCCACTGCAGCCTAGGAGGCACAGCAGAGCCAGTCCTGCCATGAGCGTACCGCTTTGCACCCTCTGCTCCTCAGGGCTTGCTCATGCTCCAGCCACAGACTTCTCTGTCCCTGTCCTGCCCAGAGCCACCGTGCTGCCTCGGAATGGCTGAGCTCCTGTACACTGCTCTGCTCCTTCCCCATCACCGACAAATGCATCAACCCAGCACCGAGCACCACCAGAGCAGGCATCAGTGCCCAACCCCTGGATCACCAGAGCATCCCAAGGCAGTGGTAGGGACACAGCTCACCCTAGTGGTGGGCACTGGTGATAGCTTCTGGTCACAGTAGTGACCTCCAATCAGGGTGTGCAGGCACTTGCGAAACCTCCCTCCCACCCCTCTGCCAAAATGTTTGGAGATCAGCCAAAATCCGGGGCTGAGAAGAGGGGGCTGCAGCAGGCTCCATGCAGGGTAGATGGTTCTAAGAGTGCAGGGCATCCCAGCTCTCACCTGTGTCCTCTTCCCCTGAGGTGAACTCGGGCAGCTTGCGGATCAGGCGAGAGGGCTCCTGGTAGTCAGGTCCCAGGGGAAATATGCGATCATAGGTGGAGCTGGACTCCTGCTCGCTGGAAGAGGAGGAGCGGTTGTGGTTGAACATGCTGGATTCACTGGGCAGAGAGAGGTTGACAGTCATTTCATCATCCAGCATCCGCCGTGATGCCTGTGAGAGAGGGCCAAGAGAGGAGACAACTGAGACAGGGGTTCCTCACACCACCAATGGGATGGGGTCTCTGGTGTTCCATGGCACCATGGCTGTGTCCAGCCCTGAGTCCCACTTTATGGTGTCCTGTCCCAGGGCTACTGGACCCACCTAGGAAAGACATTTGTCCTTGTGTCCTCCCCTTCTACTCTCTGCCTCTATGGGAATGAGCATCACCTCTATGATTGCCCTCAATTAGGTAGAAGCTGTAGTAAAATTCTTTCGAGCTCCTCTTCCCCAGCCCAGCTCCAGGACAGAAGGATGGAGGAGCACACAGGTCCCAGAGTCAACCACTCTACTCAGCTAAATCCTCTTGCTTGGGAGATGGATGTAAACCACAACATTCCAGATGAGGGGAAGCTCGGAGCATCAGCCTCCACATAAGAGTCTTCCTTCCCTGTGCTGAACTCTCAGAAAGAACCTGCCCAAATGAGCCCACTGCCCAGGGACATCTCACCAGCCACTCCACACTTGCCCACCTTCTCCAGCATCTTCTGCCAGAACTGTCTCCAGAGTATGATGACAATGATGGCTACCAGGATGAAGATGATCGCTACCAGGCACCCGATCAGGATGCGTGTGTTGCTGTCATCTATCTTGAGTGTGGGGTCTGCCCAGAAAAGGTGACAGCAAGAGACAATTACACTGGGGTGTGAGGAGAGCCCTTGCCCATTTCCTTCATCAGATGAGTCTCTCCACCCAGCTCAGGGTGATGTGTTTTTCAATGCCTTACCATAAGTGGTGGGGACCATGGGCATCTCCGGGGGGGGCATTGAGTTGTTGTACATGGCTGCATCTGGCAAGGGAGAAGAGAACATCAGGGTGGGGGCCATAGGCGTTTCATAGCCCCACTCCCTCCTTGAAAAACCCCTCCAGTAAGGTCTGATCCCCATGGTACTTGTGGTGACAGATACCCGACTGGAAGGTGATCTCGCTGAACATCATCCAGGTGTCAGCAAAGTAGTACTGGCACTTGATGGCGCTGGCCATGCGGTGGAGCAGGGGCACGGTGACAAAGCGGGCACTGGGGTTCACATCATCCAGCACCAGCACCGAGGAGACAGCGCTGGGCTCCCACTCACTGGTGTCGGAGCGAAAGTAGCACTGCACCTCCTTGAAGATCTTCACCCCTTTGGCGAACATGTTGTTGCAGTGGACCTGTGGGGCAGCCTGTCAGCACAGGCATGGCATGGAACAGGGACAGGGGACAAGGCAGGGGGCATGCAGACCTTCATGGCGGTGAAGTTCCTGATGCGGTCGAACTCAAAGGTGATCTCCACGTAGCCACTAGCGGTGCTCTCGTTACGCCAGCCGACGTAGTCATAGCCGGGCCAGACGTGGTACTCGTGGGTCTGCGTGAAGTCATCCAGCCCAGACACCCCATCTGTCAGCTGGCCGAGGCCCTCTGTCATGCTGGTCCATTTGAGGGGGAAAGAAGAGTGTGATTCTCACCACCCCCACAAACCTGCCACCACCCAGCACCTGTTCCCAGCAGCTCCTCACAGCCCGTGGGAAGTTCAGGAGGGGGTTTTGTCCTTTATGTCCTCTCTGGAAAAGACTGTGCAATGCTGGGTGTGCAATGCTGTTAGCATAAATTCAAGAGAAGGGTTGGGGTTGCTTTCCCCATCATGCTTTCCCCATCACAATGTGCAGCCTCCCAGAGCTGTCCATATCCCTCACTTCAGGGAGACTCCAAGTATCTGCTCTGTTGAGGATCATCACATCAGCCTGCAAATGCAGGGCAGAAACAAGCCCATCCCCCTCCTAGAGCCACAATGTGTGCAAGCCCACCAGGTCCTCACCTGTACCCAAATGCTCCATCATAAACCGAGTCATTCAGGTAGATGACAGTGCCACCAGGAAGGACAAGCTGCTGCCCAGCCGGAGCGTTGTAGGACACCAGACCATCTGTGGGGAGGGGAGGGTGAGCAGTCACCCACATCAGACACCTCACTACTGGTGACCCCAGGTAGCCCGGGGATGCTGCCAGCCCGCAGCAGGACAGACAGCACCCATCAAGATAAACAGCTCCCAGGAGGACAAACAGCACCCCTGCAGAGGGCTCTGGGGACCAGGGAAGGGCACAGAACCACAGCACCCACCCAGCCAGACACAGCCATACAGCTCCACACGCAGGCAGACGTTCATGGAGTGGTCAGTGACAGGGATGAAACGGACAAAGCGAGCAATGAGAGGCGGCTCCAGGTCCTTGAGGACAATGTCATAAGGGTTGGTGTTTCCATCCAGCACCTGGGGAAAGAGAAATGTGGTGGGGATGGGCAGGTGCAACCCTCCAGTGCAGCCCCTTTTCACCTCCTCACCTGCTTCCCGTGGCGGTTCCTCCAGGAGATCCAGCGGGTGCCATCCCGGCTGTAGTTGATCTTATACATGGGGGCAAACTCATTGCCATGGCCCCCAGCATGGCGTCCCTGGGTGCCCACCAGCGTGATGAAGTGCAGAGCATGCAGGTCAATCTGCAGAAACTCCTTCAGGTCATCAGGCTCCACTGGAATTTCAGGGCACCAGGCACCATCACCATCCTCTGAGTCCAGTCTGTGAACCCAGAGGGGAGGAGCTGTTTGCTGGTGGCCAAAGCCAGCCCCATGCCCCTTTTATGTCCCTCCATGGCAGACCAGATCCTGTTGTGGCCATTATAGGAAGGTCCCCACACTCACCGGCCATATTTGGCAGCTGTGGACTCTGACCACTGGCTGGAGGCTGAGATGTCCTCATCAGGGATGTGCCCGCCTGACATTCCCAAGGGATACCGACACACTGCTGCAACGAGACCAGCAGGGCACTGAGCAGGCACCTCTCCTTGCCCTCCCAGCCAAGATAAGTGCTGAAATGCAGCATGGCACTATCAGGCCTGGAGCATATCTGCAGCACTGAAGGCCTAGGCAGCTCAGGCACAGCATTTGCCATCCCTCTGGCTTACAGGGGAGGGAGGAAGCTAGATGTAACAGTCCTGCACTAGCAGACACCTGCCTGGGCAAATGGAGTCACTGGGCAGACACAGATGCCAGCCCACATAGAAGCAAAGCCAGGAACAAGGGGAGGCCAAGCTCCAAGAGCTGGTAGACAAACCCAATTCCCAACCCCAGAGATCCCTTCAGCCTTGCTGGCCAGCGTTTTGGCTGTAGTGGAGGGAGAGCCTGTGAGCTGGCACCGTTTTCTTCAAGCTCCTTGCTGTGGGGGGCACCCAGAGGGCTCTGTCCAGTGGCCACTTACCCCAAAAAAACACCCACAGCAACCTATTCTCTTCTGTGACTCCCTGCTGCTCCCTCCACCTGTGCAGGGGAACAAGTGACGAGGCAGGCACTTGCCCTCCCTGCTAGCCCCACGGCTCACTGCCAGCACTGCTACTGCCTGGGCTGTGAGCGGAAAAGTACCTGGGGTAGCAATAGGGCTGCGTCCCCGAGTGGCAGCCGATTCCCCGGCACCACATCCACCCCGCTTCCCTGGAGTTATTTTTTCACACCCAGCTGCCAAGAGAGCTGCTGAAAGGCCGACTTGTCTGGCCGTGTTTACTGTCTGGCCGCCGGCTCCAGCCCGCAGTGCTCCCTCTGCACGGTGCCCCGAGCTAATACCCGCAACACAGTGGCAGGGCTTGGATAAGGATGCAGTGCCGGGGCCACCTCCTGCTCCCATGGCCTGCTGCGCCGGCAAGGAGCTCATGTCTCAGCACGAAGTTCCACCCAGCTCCCATCCCCCAGTCTCTGTGCCATAGGGACTGTGCCCTCCATCCAACAAGATGGATGTGCACATCTTGAGCATGAGTGTTAGCACAGTGGGGAGCATCTCTGCTTGTCTCCATCTCTCCTGGTTGTGATGCTCTGTGCCAAATACCCATTGAATTCTTGCCAAACATGGAGGCAGCCCAGCTCCTTTGCCCTGCGTAATAACAATCCTGGCCAGGCAAAGCCAATGCTACCAGCCCTAGATGGCTGCAGAAGAAACAGAATTGCTTTCCATGCAACCTCCAGGGTTCCAATGAATGGAAGAAGCCTTTGAAGGGACTTGTTACAGGGATGTCCCCAGGGAAACCCTGACATGCTGGAGAAGCTTTGACTCCACGTCCCTCCCAGGAGCCCTGCAGAAACAGCCATGCAAGCACACTCCTCCTGCCAATGTCCAGCACAGTGTTGTGGTTTCTGAGCAGAGGCCAGGCACCCAGTCAAGTTGCTTTACTAAAGCCAACCTTGGTTTGCTTTGAAACCACCAAAGAAAGCATGTCCTGGTAGCAGCAAACAATGCCCCAGCACCTTGCCCTCTGCACACCACAGCGTAAAACCTGAGCAAGCTTGACAAGTCCTCAGTAGAGAAGGACTCCACTCAGAGCCCAGGGCTCCAGCTGCAGTATGTTGCCCACATCCCAATGCCCCACCAGCACACTGGTGCTGCCCCAAAAAAACACCCACAGCACACTGGACAGATGGCACAGAGAAGATGCTTTCTGGCTCACCGGTGGTGGTTAAGTTGTGTGCAGGACAGCACAGTGCCCAGGCCAGCATGGCCTTTGGGGCCATCAGACACTGCTTCCAGAGCTGGGGAAGTCCTGCAGATAGTGGACTGAGCAACATAGCTCAGGGAAACAGCTCATTGCTCTTTGCAGTTCACCTGGTTCCCATCTCACTTACCAGGGTTGACCTGGGCTCTTGCAGCCTGTGGGACATGCAGCAGCAGCAACAGCAGCAGGGCTGGTCTGGGGGTGGCCGGCATGTCAGCAGCCCTGTGGGGAGACAGGACCAGGATTCATCATGCTGAGGCAGCTGAGCCACGTGGAAATGCCCATCCTGCTTGAGTGGCCAGTTGAGAACAAGAGAGCTAACCCAGCATGAGACCCTGTGTTCACACCTCAGCCTCTGAGGAGAAGCAGAGCTCCAAGGCTCACAATTGTGATGGTGGTCAAAGAGGTCTTGGTGTCACCTCCCCTCCACCCCACCTTCCCCCCAGGAGCCACAGCATCACAGTGCTGCACCAGTACAGCTCTGCTATGGACAGATAACATGGCCCTGCTGCATCCCTGGAGCCAGCTGCATAAAATGGCTACAGGACCAACTCTGCTCGAGGCCAATACCATCCAGCTTCACCAACGGGTAGAAAGGCTCCAGCTGGGCCACCCACCCTTGGATGGCTTTGAAAGCAAGACATTGCACAACCCCATCACAAAACAAAACAGCAGCACGCCACAACGTGCAGCTTCCCTGCCTCCTGCCTCAGGAGAGCTAACAACTGATTAATACCCTGAGATTTGCTGCCTGTTTATTGTGACAGTTGTCCGTGACAGAGAGGATCACGGGGCCATGGATGGCACAGAGAGGTGTGACAGTGGGCACGGGAGACAGCTTGCACCCAGTCTTTTGGGGAGCAGGTTGGGGGCTGGAGGGCACCCAAAGGTCTTGGCAATGTGGCTTCAGCTGCAGCAACGGGAAGAAAAGGGCTGGTGATGGCAGGGCTCCTCAGAGCAGTGTGCAGCCCATGGCATGAGTGGGATACTCCTGAGCCCAGCCCTGGGATGTGCCTGCCCTCTGCATCAGCACTGCCACAGAGCCACTTTGCAGGGCAGCAGACACTGCCATCGCTCTGACTAACCCTCGGCTGCCAGAACCCCTCAGAGTTCTAGCAGCTCTTGCTGCACCCATATACCTCTGAGGAACCACCAAGACACATGGCACCATACTAGGGGTTGCATCAGAGGCACTCCTAAACACATCACCAGCTCTGCCACACTCTCTGGGTTCCCCCTTTCCTCACTTGCTGAGGGGACGCTTGTTCTCCTGGAACAGCTGTTCACAGAAGCACTGGATGCAGATTACTCCTCTTTTTTTCTTATTAAAAAAGGCTATTTTAATGTACTTTACTTGCACATTAACCTATGCAGGAACAACCTGAACAACTTGAGAGTTAAAGGGACCATAGCACCTAACCAAACAGGACTTGGCTGCTCTTGAGTGCTGAGGTAAATCCCAGCTAGTCTCATCATATCAGTGATGTTCCTGCATCCACCCAATGTGGGGACCCACAGTCTTGTCTCCACCACCAAGAGAAAGCCCGAACACACCCTGAACCCAGTGGATGTCCCCATGTTGCAGAGCCTGCCTGGGAGGTGCTGGATATAGACCAGTGGCAAAACCAGGGCTTGACCCAACCAGAGTGAGGCAGGCTTGCTGTGACCATACCAGCACCCAAGGGGTGGGCAAAGTCATGGGAGCTGCCACTTGGACCCTGCTAGAGGCTCCGGGCACGGGCACCCAGCAGTGTGCTGATGGAAGCCCACGGACCTCTGCTAAACACCACAAGCTCTGCAGGAGGTACAAATGGTAGTGCTTAGAGTGATTTTCCTCTCTCTCCCCACTCTTTTTTCCTAATTATTTTTTTGGCAAAGCATGTGTGTGGTTGCCTTTTTATTTTTTTTCCCCCCTATAGGGAAGGTTTAGTTAGTTGCAACTTAACTCAGCTGCTACTAGGAATACCAACTGCATGGCTGAGAGGTGCACACGAGGTTCCTGTGTTTGATGATGGCCACTTCCCCCAACATTAAAAATCTCAATTTCCTTCTGCATTCCAAAAAACATCCAGGGATGTTTCCCCCCCCCACTATTCTTTCAGGCTGAGTAAACTCTTTAAGCATCAGGGTACCAGATGCTGTAGTGTCCCGCAGGGAATGCATTTACATTTAGTCTAATATAGGGAAATTATTCTGGCTCAGCTGTCGTGAAGGGCTTGTGGCTACTCGGGGGAGCAAGGCTGGGGGGACAGCAGGGAGATGGTGACTCAGGCACCCAGCCTGGAGGCTAAGGGCCAGGCAGTCAAACTAGCCAAGCAGTACTGGCAATTCAGCTGGAAATCGTTTTTGTTCCAGCAGCCCTGCAAAATAGATAGCTTTGCAATGTTTTGTCTGAGAATGTTTGCTGAAAATTTTTGATCACTGGAAATTTTTAGTGCAGAGAGAGTTTTTGGAACTCCTCCCTGCTGTTGCCTGGTTTAGGAGCTTCCCTCAGCTACTGATTTTGCTTTTTTTCCCCTTTTTATTCCCTCCCCCTTCTTTCTTATTCTACTGAAATCACCAGGGAAAGTTAGCAGGAAAACAAATCCACATTTGTTTAGAAGCAAACCCCACGCAAGTTGTTGTCCCTCTCACCCTCAGCCCATGCTGGCTGGTAAAGTCCCCAGCTCACTTCCCAGGCGGATACTAGGCTAATGTCTTCATCAAGACCAGAGGAGCATCATGTGTGGGGAGGAGGCTCAACTGCAGCAGTCTGAACCCTCCGTGAACCCAGGTCCTGGACACAGGTCTCAAAAGGCTCCTGTCACACAGCTCCCATCCTCACATGGGCCCAGGGGTTCCTCCTTAGGTTGGGACAGTGGGCAGTTGGAACATGCCAAAACCACACTGGTGAGAACATCTGCCAGTGGTAAGAGGGTCCCTGTGACCCTAGATCATGACCCAAGCCATACAGTGTTTTGGTAAGAGGGTTCAGGACCCCCACTCAGCTGACACTACAGCCCCCAGCATGCCATGCCACTGGCGCAGCCTCGGTGGGAGCACAGTACAGCATGCCGGGACCCGTAGTCCTCCTCCTCTCCAAAAATGCCATTTTAGACCTTCTCTGGGCTGGATATAGCCCCATTTTCTGCAGCAGGATGCACCTCCCCAGCGGCAGGCTGCCCAGCTCAGCTGAGGGCATCACAGCCGTGCGGGGCGCAAAGGGCAGCTGGCACATCCCCGTGGCTGCCAACATGTCCCCATGACTGCCAGCTGCCCTGGAGAGACCTGCCAGCAGGACAGTCCTTTGCTGTGACCCAGCAACATGGTCCTGCGGGTGCTGCACCCAGCAAGCGCTCCTTAGCAGCTGAAAACTTGCAGCCCTCCTCCTTGCTCCGTGCCACGGTGCACAGTGTCACCCTGCCACGGCGCACGGCATCGCCCCGCCACGGCGCAGGGCTGTACAGCGCCGCTCCGCCGCGATGCAGAGCTGGGAACTCATAACCGGGTCCCCAGAACCAGGATGAGAGGCAGGATGCTCAGGAGCACGAGAGCAGTGGTTCTGTGTGCCCCTTACCCAAGTGTGACCTGGTGCCTGGCCCGAGGACCCTGAGGACAGCAGGGCCTCTCTGGCTGTCCAGCACCACCACCGGCTCTGCCAAAAGACACACAGGCGGGAGCCGAGGAGGGACACCAGGAAATGCTGATCTGGCACGAGACACGGGGGGGAACACTGGCAGTGGGGGGGGGGGGAAACTGGAGATAGGGGCCACATGTCACCTCCCCAAACGGAGGCGCAGCCCTGCCGCTGCCCCAGTGCCTTCCCGGATAGATTCGCACCCCGGCCCCTCTGCCCAGGCTCCGGCGCAAAGCGAAGCTGATTCCACATCCCCTAGAATCCCAACGTCCCCCAGGGTGGCAAACGCCTCCCCGTGTACCCAACAGCAACTCACCAGAACGAGGTGGCGGCGGCAGGCGAGCGGGCTCCTCGCCCCTCGCCCGGGCCGGGGGAGCCAGGCGAGGAGCAAACTTTCCCGGGCTGATGCAAGATGCCTCTGGGAGCGCGTTTGCATTCTGCGGATTCCTGGGAGCCGGCCAGAAATCCCACAATCCTACATCTTACACATTTGGTTTCAATTAGGGAGCGGAGAGGGGGAGCCAGTCACCAATCCAGGCTGGCTGCTCAGCAGAGGTTATTTTCCTCGGCCCCGGGGAATGTGTGCAAAGCTATAATTTACAGCAAAACCCATTCATAGCAAGAGAGGGGGAAAAAAAAAATCCCTGTGGCTAGTGACGGACCTTAAAGCAATAGGCAGCGCTTTGCTTTGCGGCGCTCGTCCCCGGGGGCCGGCGCAGGACGGCACGCGTGGCCGGGACCCTCCCGCACCCTGGGGTGCGTGGGTCAAGGTACACACCTCCAAAACGGGGCTGACGGAAGCGCTCCACAAGGCCCCGTTGCTGGCCTGGAAGGTCCCACTTAGGTTGCCCTGCTCCGAGCCCCTGGTGGGATGGGTGCCAGCCGGGACACTAGCTGGAGAACCGACCTGCCCCGGCTCGTGGCATGGCCGAAGTACTCCGGCTCCCCAAGCTGCACGCTGAGCTCGTGGGTTTACATCATTTCCAGGCACTTGCTTGGCACTGCGGCCACTGACTATGCAACATGGCAGGGAGGAAATAATAATAATCAGCTTGCCTTTTTTTTTTTTTTTTAGAGGGGGGTGCGTGGAGGGAGAGGGGACATGACAACTCCCCAAAAAAACCCCAAAAAACCCAAAACACAAACTAAAGCCCAAACAACAAAAAAACCCCAACCACAAAACAAACAAACAGACAAAAACCAACCACCAACCCCCCCCCCCCCAAAAAAAAANAAACAAAAAAAAAAAAAAAACAAAACAAAACAAACAACTAACAAATTTCCAGACTTGTTTTTTGGCTGCATTTTATGCAAGCACCCAGACTGCTGTGGGAGGGAAGCAGCACCCCTGACAGCAGGCCAATGGCTCCTAAAAAGCATTCCCGTCCTGCAGGGCATCAGCCCCAGAGCTGCAGCCTTGCTCGCAAACCAAGCTCCTAGCCAGACTCACAATCTGTCTGCTCTCCAGGTAAACCAACCAAGTCACAGGCAGGGGAATGTCAACCACTGCCCAAAGCAGGGCACTGGGGACTCTTCCTGCTGCCAGTGGGCTAAGGCTGCAGTGCCAATTCAAACACAGGTGCAGCAAGGTAACACAGCCAAGGCAGAGTACCACAGCTACCTCCAAGCCGGCAGGGAGGGCAGGCAGGACGAGGTCAATACAGTGCCTGCTGCAGGGTTCTGCACCATGCCCCAGCCTGCTGTCCCAGATCAGCTGGCAGGGGAGGCCCTCACCCACACACAGGCTACCCTCTGTGCATGCCAGCACAAATGCCAGCCAGCTCCACTCGCCTCCTGCTACCTGGAGCTCAAATAAGTTGGTGGATAACAGCACCACATCGCTCTATCCCAGGACCTAACACAAAGGTGTTGGTGTGCAAACAGAGTCAAAAAGCCAAAGCAAACATCTCCCACTCCACCCAGTGCCTGGTGAGCCAGCTGGAGCAGTGATCCCTCCAGGTTCACCATGCAGACCCCCTGCTGCTGCTGCTGATCCTGGAACCATGTGTATCCCCTTCTGAGGTGGACCACACTGTGCTCCAGCTGCTGCCCACCAGCTCCCCAAGGAGCAGAGATGTCCCTTCCCCACAGCCCAGCAAAGCCAGCAGGCAGGGGGAGGTGGGGACCTAGACCACCCACAGCACTCTGCACTGGCTCCTCACATCTATTCTGGCCCTCATCCCAGGCTCTCCCCCCGGGACCAACAGCCGCCAGCCTGCCTTGGCCACACACAGCCCAGGTGGGCCATGGCAAGCCACCATCAGCCACACTGCTGACCAGGACCCCCCGCATGGCCCCAGCTTCTCAAGCACACTGCCTGAGAGAGCTGAGTGCTTGGCTGAGCCCAGGGTGCCCAACAGGCCCTTGTCCAGGACACTGTGACTTCCCCTGAGGGCAGCTGTTTGGGCTCCATTCTCATGCGTGCAAGGGAAAATTCTTTCCCATGTCCATGAGGCAGTAAGCAGCTGTGCCACTCTGCCCCAGGGGCTGCAGCAGGACTTGGGGCCAGCAGAGGAGCCAGACAACCACCATCTCCTCTCCCAAAAAGGAGGGAAAGTAGCTGAGCTGCTCTACCCAAGGGCCTGAGGACACCATGCTTCAGGGCTCTGGCAGGACCTGAAGATCCTGCCCTAGAAAAGCAGAGGTTATATGATGCTGCCAGAGGGCACTATGTCAGGCTGGCTGCACCCTGAACACTGGCAGCATTGCACAGCCACCATTCCTACCTGCTCAAAGCCTGCCACCATGTGTAGAAATTCAAGAGGAAAGCACATCCCTCTACTTCCTCTAGAAATGCTGCAATCGAGAACTGGGGTACCCAGTGTGACAGAGTCAGGCCTTGCTCTATGAGCGGAGCCTCTGCAAAAAGCCACCGTCATTAAATCAACACCAGATGACAGACAGGAGGGACTCAAGAGTTTAATTAGGTGCTTCCTAATTAGGTGCAATTGTACAAAGGATGACCAAAAGGGAGAACATGGACAATGATAAAGGCCATATTTAAAAAAAAATAGTCATGTAGATTTGAGAAAAATAAAAATTCAAGATTAATTCCAGCCCCGTACCATAAAAATCCTCTGCATGTACAATGACTGTTCCTATATACATGTTTAAAAATAAATGTCCACAGCCCGGAGTGCAAAGAGCAGTGCCACAGCTGTGCTTTGTGGCAGGGGGAAATCCATCAAGTGTTTGTTTTTTAAATTAAAATATAAATAGAAGCATACAACATGCCAAGAACTGAGTGAGTGACATCCTGCTCCCCACAGCAGCAGAGCAAGCAGGATCAGCCCCTACCAGTAACAGCTATAAACCTTCATATGTCCGAATTCCCAGCCCACAGGTGGGACTGGCAGCCCAGCATGGGCACTGCACTACCACTACATTCCATTCTTCACCAGCTCGTGGATCCCATCCTCATCAATAATCAAAGGTGCACGAAACTCTCGGTCCTTCACGTACTTTTCCAGGCCCTGAGGGAGGATAAAGCAGCTTGTTAGGAAAGTGCCACGCATCATCTACTCTCTTGACCTGCTGAGCTGCTCACAGGTGGCTCTGGTCTCTTCCCGTGCTAGTGGTTTGGGGGACATTGCCTTTAAAAGTTCCACAGTGAATTCAAACCACACTTTTGTGGCTTCTCCCACCTCCCCGCCAGCCTCTCCACCTGCCCAGATAATCTGCAAGGGTTTTGGAGAGCCACTACTCACTTCTCCTCCATAGGAGACGAGGGGAGAAATTTCACACTGGATTGGCACATCATTTGCATCCTTCAGGCTGCAGAGAAAATAGAGTGAGGAGGGTTAGCCACAGCCCTTAGTCAGGGGATGGGGACCAGAGATCTCACAGATGCCAGTGCAGAGGGTCAGAGGCTGCTGGAGCACCGGTTCTGCTGGCCAATGCATAGTCTGCCAGCACAGAGCTGCCCTGGGTTAGTCAAGCCTTGCGTGCTCTCCGTGGAGGTGCAAGCTCAAGTTTAGATATCAGTAGCAGCTGAAAGGGAAGAGAGCTTTAGCCGTGGCTTTAATGAGGATCTACCTGCCTTTCCCTATGTGTAACTATGGCAGCGCCTATGAAGTGGCCTGGACCACAGCCCTGCTATATTTGATGCTGCATGCAAACTAGGCACCCCTTCCTCCTCCTGCATCCTTGTGGAGGATGACAGCACCTTCCTGTTTGGCTGGCCACAGCTTGTCTGTTTTAAGCACACTCCATGTTAAGCATGGCCTGAGGATTCAAGGTAAGCCTGTCTGCTCACTCAGAAATACTCCCTGTGGTGCTGCCTGTTCCTTCTGCCTTTGCCTCTTAGATTAGCTGTCTCAGCTCCTTTGTTTTGTGTACCAGCCTGAGCTGGTGAGGACGACAGCAGCTCCACACCAGTACTGCCTGCTGCACCCTGGACCTCAGAATAGCAGTAGCAGCACTGCTGGACAAGGGTCCATCTAGGGTCCCTGATCCTGCTTCTTCCATCACCAGCCTTTGTTAGACCCCTGGATGTTCCTTGGATCAAGCCTAGCTGGGGGGTTGTAGCCATGCAGAGCTAACAAGGAGCAACAGCAGCACCTCAGAGTGCCACTTCACAGCTGTTTGCCATCACACAGATGGTCGTTGCAGGACATCAGCTGTGACAATGCTCCCTTCACCCAGGTCAAAGCTTACCCCTGCTGCCACAGACTTGCTCAGCCCCCTCCTGTCCCAATAAAACTCACTCCTCCTAACCCAGCCCTTGCATTTGTGTTTGCCTCAGAGCTGGCTCCGTTTCAAGATAATCATTAGAGAAAAAAAAAAAGAGATCTGCCAATAACTGGCAATGAAGGATCAGTGTAGGATGAAGTGCTATAACTAGTGCCATGGCCTAGCTATAGGCCTGAAAGCACTTGAAGCCTTTAATTAAAACTAGAGACCCCAGGTGTACCCCACCAGAAAGTACCAGAAGATGCAACTTCTCCTGGAGGGTGTAAAGGTAACAAGCTCACTTAGTCTGCAAGTCCTTGATGCTCACCAGCTCCAAGTGCCAGCCACACATATGTGCCCTGTGCTTGCAGAAGAACTTGCTGCTATTGCGGAAGTTGCCTTAATGCTTCTGTAAACTTTCAAGTACTGAGCCAGGGCCTTTCCCTGGTGTCAGGATCCGGAGCTTCAAAACTGAAGAGTTTCCCAGGAAGCACAGCTGGCCGCCTACGCTGAGATCTGCACATGCTACATCAAAGCCTGCCTGACGTTTATTTAATGTTTGTAATCCTCTTTGAATCCGCCTGGCCGCCTGCTGGACACCGGCAGACCGCAGCTGTCTGCAACTCCAGGGCTGGCTGCGATCGGCTTGGGCTGTGCTCCACTGCGGTGTGACGAAGAGGGGAGTATTACCGCAGGGACACGGCAGCAGCGTGCTTCCCAACAGTACCCCGCCTGCCGGGTGACCTTTGGGGGCTGCCTGCTGCCAGCGGCAGGCTACCTGCTGCCATCTGTGCCAGCGGCACAATCCACTTCCAGTTATCCTGCTGGCTGCCACTGCACGGAGGAGCCCAGGAGTGAGCAGATGCTGCCCTACCACCCTGAGAAGCAGCGACCACAGGAGGTCCTGTAGCAAGACATTCCCCACTCCCAGCATGCACCCCGAGCCCCCCAGCCCTGTTAGTCACTACAGGCACCTGCTCACCAGTGCGTGCCCATTGCCGTGCCCACAGCCCAGCACATTGCTTCACCTACAGCCCATTAGTACCTAAGCACAGCCCCGCCACCATGCACGCTGCACGGTATAGTTACTTGTCATTGACATCTGGGGTGGCATCTGACCTTCCGTTTGTGATGCTAAGTGGGAATAAAGAAGTGTTAGCAAGGGTGGGGGAAGCAGAGGTGAACAAGTCTGAGCTGACAGACCTGCTCCCAGCAGAGGTGGGGGCAGGTGTCAGCTAAGGGATGCTGTGACTCCAGCCTGGCAGCTGCATAGTGTGCTTTAGGCAGCCACCTCCAACCTGCACAGCTAACCTTGGCTGTGTAATGGAGACTGACAGGATTCAGTACACAGGCACTGAATCATGAACCTAAGCTCCTGCCAATCAAGCCAAGTGCCTCTCCTGCAGCCACCACCCTGCCTGCACCTGACTCTGCCCCACAGACCATGTGGGAGAAGGGACCCATGGCTGGTCACTTCAGCAACACTGGTTTCTGCAGCACTGAAATGAAGGAGCACTGGGGACTGTCCAGTGCTTTAGATCCATCCCAAAAAAGATGCAGGAGCAGCAGGAGCGGCAACTCACCGAGGGATGGCGGGGATGCGTGTACCGTTTTCATCCACAAAGTGCCCTCCCGCATTGAGAACCCAGCAGTGGTGCAGGGACATCAGGGCGTGTCGGGCTGTCGTAGGGTTGTCCTTGCCGTTCTGACTGTCTGCATTCTTCAGGGGAGAAAACTCATCCTCACGCAGCACCTCATACACCACAAACTGCCTAGAGAGGTGCACAGTGCAGCAGGGTCACGCCTGGGAAACGTGGCTGCTCCCTGTTGCTTCAGCTTCTCCTCTGCCTGGATGGTTGAGCTGGCTCCACGGTGCCCCAGCAGCCCACACCCACAGGCTGTCCTCACAGCCACAAAGGAGGGAGAAGAGGACCTGGGTTGTAATGCTCCTTCTGGCCTAGGGGCAGGGCTCAGCCCAGCAAGAGGCATGCAGCACCTCTCCCTCCTGCTGCTCACATCCTTGCACATCGTCACTGCTGATGCACAGCACGGGAGCTCCTGTCTCAAGCTTTGGCATTGCCAGTGGGCACAGCCCTGGCACACACCCAGAGGCTCTCAGAGCTGCCCAAAGGGGAGCCAGCAGCCTGAACCCACCCCCCCTCCAAAGAAAAATACATACTTGGAAAACTGGAAAATGTCAAAGACAAATTTTTCCATTTTGATCCCATTGGGCTTCTCAGGCTGAATCAGCTGCCCTGTAGTGATGTCCACGTGTGGGATCTTCTTCTCAGCTACGTGGTGCTGCAGCTGTGGTTCATAAGTGCTGCAACAGGCCAAGAAAGAGCTGTCACTCGCCCAGGAAAGGCACACCCCCAGCCTCCAGCTCAGATACTGCTGGAGGACAGCTGCTCTGCCCTGACCCTCAGCCACCTGGAGGCACAGGCTTGTTCCTGCCCACCACTCCCAGCAGAGGACAGCCAGGAGAAGATGGCCTCTGGCACCAGCAGCCAGCGGTGGCCAAGGGAAATGGCACCTCAAGGTGGGGACCATGCAGAGAGGTGAGAATTATGCCATGCAAGCAGGGGCCAGGGACCAGACCTCTCAGGCACCATCCCAGCACAGCTGAAGAGGGAAGCGAGGTACAGGTGGATGGGCAGCTGGTGCACTTAGCACTGGTGCTCCCCCTCCAGCACCGCAGCAGCACTCCAGTAGGCCCTTACTTGACTACATCTTTCAGGAAGGCAGTGGTGAAGTAGTGATTGGCAATGTTGCCTGCATTGAAGAGCAGCCGCCCATCTGGGCCCCGTTTCTGGGCAGTGGCCAGGGAGATCTCGCTGTATTCCACCACCTGGTAGACACCATCCACTCGGCACACCACACCAACGGGCTCTGTGGGGTTGGTCTTCTCAACCACCTGCCCAACAGAAGCACTGTCAGAGAAAGCCCCCCAAAGTGTCAGATTTCCCTCCTATCTAGCAGCCCCTGTGTAAGAGTTTTCCTGTGCAGGGCAGCAGGAAGAGTGCAGGAATAGGGATGCTGGAGCCCACCCCTTCTTGCAATGGTGACCTGAGGAGGGTGGGATGGCAGGGCAGGGCTGAGCGATAGGGTGTCAGACACACCCAGAGGGTGCGGGCAGGATCTGGCACCACACCAAGCCTGCCTGTGGCTAGCAGAGGGCACAGATATTTTTAGCACCCAGCCTGCAGAACAACAGCCAGCTTGCTGGGCACAAGCAGGAGGCTGCTGACTCAGCAGAACCATCCCCCTGCATCTGACCTCCCTCCTCTTCCTCACACCTCCCTCTGGGCATAGGCCCTCCCCTCAGCGAATCCCTACCCATCGCAGCAGGGCAGCATGATACAATGATTTTTCCTTTCTGCATTCCGGGGCTTATTTCTTCTTTCTCTCACCCAAGCCAGAGGAGGAACTGCTTTCCCTTTCCCAGATCATTCTCTGAAGGCTTCAAGGTCAGAAGCCCTCTCACCTGTTTGCCAGAGCCCAATGCAAACACTACGGCACAGGCCCTTTGGCTCTTAGTCCAGCCTTTAAGTAAAGCTTCAGGTGTGCAACATCCTACTGCAGACATGGGGCTGGGCTCAGTGCCAGCACCCAGCTGCACCCACTGTATCCTGGTCTCATGCTCAAAACATCATGGCTAGGCACAGCTGGCAGCCTGTGGCAGGGATCCTGGCTGCCCAGGCTCTCCAAAGCTATCTAAACAACAGCTGACCAGCATACAGGTGGGGATTGGGCAGTTGCACAGGGCTCCCCCACAGCTCTTGGCCTCAAGGACTAGGGAACTAGTGAGCCCTGAGGCTTTCAGGTGCACGTGCCCATGAAAAGCAAGAGGTGAGCAGTGGCAGGCAGAATCAGTGATGTCCCACATCCCCCAGAATGCCACACCTGGGAGGAAGGTGGGATTCTGGCAGCACATGCTACTCTACCAGTAATCTGGTGCTTAGCTATCCCCTCCTGGCTGTGGGCAGCCAGCAAATAAAGGGCAAGGAATCAGTGATGCCAGGCAAAGACCAGGACAAACCTCACCCTGCTCCAGGGAAGCGGTGCGTGCCTGCCCCTGAAACCGTACCTTGGCCCCACAGTCTGCTCCCTTCTCCAAGCAGAATCCGATGAACCTGGGGTCAGCCACCTTCACCAAGATATTGTCCACACAGTAGACGTGGACACTCTGCACACCCCTTTGCTCCATGTCATCCACAATGCCATGTGTCCCCAAGGCCCGGTACAAGCCCCCATTGCCATCTGTAAATGGAACAAACCACTGAGATTGCACCAACATTTAGGACTCCTTTCAGCAACCAATACTCATCCTCCTTCCCCATGGAGCTACTGCAGAGGGTCACTGGACCAGCCACACCCCACCCTCATCCTCCCTGCCAAGACAGACACCACCCAGTCTGTATCACTTGTGGGCCACGTCATGCTACAGAACTGCTCTACACAAGCTCCAGGTCCAAAAGCTTGTCCTCAGCACCATGTCTCATCCCACCACACACCCCTCCTGCTAGCTCCTAGCCACCAACCTGGTGCCATAGCAATTTTGCCCTTTTCCTCCAGCAGGATTTTCCCATCAAACCCCAGGGCAGGCAGCATGCCCTGCTGAAAGAAGATTACATTCTCCTTCTTCAAGCCAAAATAGCGATGCTTCAGGAAGAACTCCTTGGTGGACTCCATAGTTCGTCCGCTTGTCATGATGTACCTGTCACAGTGCAGAAGAGACCCAATAAACAGGGATGAGCAGCAAGGTCTCACACCCCTCATGTCATATATAGGGGATGGCTTCAGCCTGTAACACCCAGGACAGGCTTCTTCCCCCAGCAAACTTCTGGAAGGATCTGACCTGCTGCAGTACTATCATTTTGGCAGTCCAATGAATAGCTTCACCCCTCCTTGCAACACACATCTCAAAAATTCTACCACACCCCGTGCAGTCACTAAGTTGCAGCAGCCAGCTCTTGTCATGTCTTTAACCTCCTACTCACAGCACTACCAGTAGCCCCTTGCCTCCCAGGGCTGCCATCCTTTCCAGCAGGCCAGCCACAAGTGGCATGACACAGTATCTCCAAAGGCTGTGGATTTGAGCCTGACAATGTAGGACACGCTAGCACAAGCCTCTGAGCAGGTTAACTCAGTAACTCCAGTGGGCTATGCCTGCAGCAATAGCAGTGCTGTCAAGGTCTGTTGACAACCCATGGGCCTTTAGACTATCAAAGGGGTCTGCACCAACCCACAATTCTCAGTCTGCTGACACCAATGGCAACACACAAGCCCTTGGCTGAACAAAAAGGCTTTGACCCAGGTAACACCAACAGAATAATACCAGCTGCTGGGCCTTTAACCCACCAACACGAATTGTGTTGACACTAACTGGGCCCTGCCAATGCCATCCTGCCAATACCACCCTACAGGACCTTAACTCACCAACACCAATGATGCCCTGCCAATGTCACCGCATGTGCCTGACTCCACCAAAGCCACCGCGGGGAGGCACCGACCCTCCAAAGCTCGTGGCAGAGCACTCACCAAGGGATATGACAGGAGGTTCCGTGCTGCTCCTCCGCTAGCTGCTGCAGCCGCCGCAGGCGCTGGGCCTGGAGGTGGAAGAGGGTCTTGCGGGAGGGCAGCCCCACGTCGCACATGCCCTTGGGGTAGGGGACGCCGAGGCGGGTGCCCTGCCCGCCCGCCAGTAGCAGTACGGCCACGCGGCTCCCCGCGATCTCCGCCAGCCCTGCACCCGGGAAAGGACACAAGCGTGGAGCCCGCCGCGCCGGCACCGCGCCGCGCCGGGCCCCGCTGTTCCCTGCACCTACCGCGGCTCTCCCAGCGCGGCAGCAGCCCACGGTCGCGAGAAGCACTCCCCAGCACGTCCCGCGGCACTGGCTCCATCCGCGCGTCCAGCCCTGCCGCTACCCCCGCCCCACCGCCGTCCCCACGGGCTCGGAGGAAGAAGCGGTTGATCTCAGCTACGTCCATATCGCGCAGCTCCGCCGCCAGCGCCCGGCGGGCCTCGCTGTCCAGCTCGGGCCAGAAACGCAGCACGTGGCTCTGCCCGCCCGCCGCCAACCGCTGCTCCAGCGCCGCCGTCACGGCCGCGTCCCCGCCGGCTTCACCTTCCACATGCACCGGCACCATCGCCTCCATCGCGCCTACCGTTGCCCGGCCGCCGCGCCCCCGTGGACCCTTTATACCCCACCGCCGCCGCGGTGGCGGCGGCACGTCCCGCGTCCTCACTGGCTGCGAGCCACGGCGTCACCGCCCCGCGCCACGTGGTGCTCACCATCCGTCCAATTGGCGCCAGGAGAGGGGGGGCGCGTGGCAGCCCACCCCCCCCCAATCCCGTGGTTCCGCCAATCGGAGCGGCTGCGGCGGTAGGGCACGCGCCGGCCACTGCCATGGCAACGACCGCCACGTCAGCGCGCGGCCCCCGCCCGTTCCCGGGAAGGGGCGGCCTCGCCGCCCGCCCGGCCCGCGGCACCCCGCTGCTCTTCCCCGCGCCGGGCCCACGCGTGACTTGAAAGCCGCCGCCGCCCGCGCCCGGAAACCCCTGGGCAGAGCTATGGGGCTGCAAAAGGGGAAGGGGCACGCAAGGAAGAAAACCAGCAAAATCCACACGAAAATAACGCACCCCGAAAAGGGGAGGCGAGGCCCCTAAAAAGGAGGACCCGCAGAGCGCAGCCCCGCAGCCAGCCGTGCCGCGGAAGCCTTGGCGCGGCTAGCGCCGCTGCATAAGTACCTCCGTCCCGTTACTGGGGGAGTGCGGGCTGCGGCTAAAAATTTGCTCACCGCGCCGCCAGCTCAGCCCGCGCACCCCCACCTGGCTCCGGAGCCGATGTAGCTGCAGGAAGTTGTGCAAGTCGCGGCATTTCCCGGAGCTTTGCGTCACCCGCGGCCGCTTTCCCTCCCGGTGATAACACTTCGGAAACCGTTACGCCAGAGTGAGCACGAAAAGCACCCGTGCGCGGCGTTAAGTAAGCCGTGCTGCCAAATGACAAGAGCTCTGGCCAGGCAAAGATCACGCTGGTGCTCCCACCGGGATATTCAACCACGCTGGGGCACTCAGTTCCTGTAGCCGCGGGTGCCAAGCACAAGGTGACAGCACTGTCATGGCTAGATCACAGCCTTGTCCCCAAACACGACAGAGGGTGCCAGAGAACTTGCTCATCTACTTGGTCTTTCAGTAGCAGCCCCCCCAAGGCAAAGGTGCTGGACAACCACTCTGTACTGAAGCATCGTTTATTAATCACCTGGATCAAGCACACATCTGCTCAGCAACGATGCGTGACGTGATACAACAGTTGACATCTAACCTGAAGGGAGGCACATGGTTACAGGATCTGGCACAGCAGAAGTGTACAGAATGTTCTGGAAAGACAACCCGGGTGCAACATGGTGCTCAGGCTATGCTGTTGTTAGGAAGCTAGAAGCCTGTGACAATAACACCAGGAATACAACTAAGACTTGTGCTTCGGCACTGGTTCGAAAACCAGTTACCCTCCTTGCGTGTAATAAATAGGTGGAAGTGCAAGAAACCTTCTCCCTCGTTGCTCCCACAGAGACATCAGTGGCAGAGGAAGGACAGCCACTCTTCGAGTGGCAGTGACATTTCCTTCTCAGATCAGCTATGAAACCCCAACACCACTAAGGAACAGCTAAGCACTGATGTGTTTGCTGTTCACACACATGCTCCAAGGGGACACAGTCCCTTGGGCTGCCTCTTCCTGGGGAGGAGGGCTGAGTGCCCTTTCCCCCACACAGTAAATCTTTCCCTCAAAAGCAGCCTGCTGTTTTTCACATCCAGCTGTCTCCTGGCTAGGACTACATAGGTTGGTGCTACACCAAAGGCTGTTGAGGGAGGAGCTGTGTCAGCAGCACAGATCAAGACACTACGAGCATCCATGTGGAAAGCCTCAGCACTTCTGCAACTCAAGCAGGCAGTAATTCAGAGGTGAGGAAAGCCACGCCCATCCAGGCACACATCATGACAGATGCCTTGGATTCAATCACCACACACACTTCAGATGAAGAGCTAAGAAACTCGAAGGTTTTAGCAGGGCTGTAATTTATGCCAAGCCACCAACAGATCACAGGGACACTTAAGAGTGAGCTTCAGCTTGATAGAAAAAGGCTTTGAAAGAAGAGGGGGAGGGACAATGATAAAATGCTTCTGCTCTGAGGTCCTTCTAAAACTCTTTGTATCCCACAGCCTGCAGAGGGAAGCCAGGGCTGGATTCAGTGAAAGGACAAGAGATCAGCATCTTTAACTTTTGCCAAGAGGATTTTTTTTTTAAAAAAACAGCTTTGGGGTTTTCTTTTTCACAAGCCCAGTGCTCAAGCCTGGTCAATGAACATCTGGAGAGAAAAAACTGGTAGCAGGAGTTTGCATCTTGCAGATTTATTTAGCTCCTAATAAAGCAGCTGAACAAAACCCCAGCCAAGCTCTGGTGGCACAGGTCTACCACGCTGCAAGAAAAGGTTGCATCTTCTCTCTAAAGATTAGTCCTGGAGCAGCTCTCTAGCTTAGTTGCAAATCCGAAGAATAACTTTGATTGAAAGAGATATGCTTGAAAGATGACAGAGCTGCTCACAGTCCTAGAAAAATGCATGTGAGAACTCAAATGCAGTTAAGTTCTGCATCTTGGCATCTCCACACTGTAGGTGACAGATCTCACAGCCTGTGTCCACATGCAGGCTGGCAGCCAGTGGGGCAGGTGCTCTTTGGTCTGCTGCTGCTTGCTGACAAGCATGCGTGCAGCCACCTTAGTGCTGCTGACATGATGGCACTTAAAATGTGAATTTTTGGGCCAGTACTTTCATCCTGGCTGAGCCCTCTAGGGACAGCAAGAACTCAGAGCTGAGGAGGTCAGTCAATATCTATCAATACTTAGAGTACTTTAAACACTCTCTTCACATAGGGAAAACCCTCATCCTGTTCATCATCTGATTCCTCTCAGACACTAAAGGTGCTTCACTCCAAGGACAGCTCAATTAGAAGCAATGAATCACACACTCCATCTATGCAAAGCTGCCTTACAGCTATGTACACCAGAGCAGCATCATTCCCAGGAAAAGTCTCATCAGCATATCGCACCTTAAACTCATTCTGGGATTTTTTTGTTTTTCCCTGGAAAAGCTACCACCTTCAAGGCAACAGAAAAATTCAAAGAGATTGGTCCTTTCTGGGGGAAGTTTGGAACAACCATAGCAGACAGGACTCTACACTAGCACAGAGAAGAACTCAGACTCACAAAATACTACAGACATTGGATTTCCTGACCCACTGCACATACATGCATGGGGCAAAAATCAAGAGGAACTTTTAAGTGCAGGATTCCAGCAAGTCCAGCATCAGCCTGATGTAAAAAGTAAACTGCAAGGTATTTCAAGGTACTATTCCAGGGAAGGTCAGAGGTGGTTTGGGCAGCTGCCTCCAAGTATTTCAGCTGGAGAAAAGAATTCACAAGGGCTCTCCTCCTCACTAAACTGGTACCAGGGCGTAAGCCAGAATATGCTGCCTCCCTTTAAACAGGGCTGTTCCACACTGTACTTGCCAAGAGCAAAGTGCTCACCTCTGCAGGGAGAGGCTCCACTGGGCGCACAGGTTTGCACACCCCTGGGAAACAGCCAACACCCAGATCATGGTGGCAGCTGTACAAACGAGCTTCCGCCTGTGTGCTGAAGCCACACAAGCAGACAGCATGCTCTGGGGAAAGCAGTGATGCTGTTCACCAGAAACATCTGGGTGTTGTCCCTGACACTGGGAAAGACCTTCTGGTCAGCCAAGTCTGATAACTGACAGAGCCCTTTCCATACAGGATCTCAGATTGCTTCAGGCCCTTTGTGTAACCCGTGAAGGACCAAAAGTGTCAGTGCTTCTAATCTACAAGCCTAACGGGTTAATGCAAAACCAAACCCACACAACACAGAAAAGCCAAGCATGGGGCCATGACAGACAAACGTTTGCTCTTTCTGACAAGACTCACAGGGCAGGAGTCGTGCTGAGACACAGAGAATACTGCGTGCTGTAGAACTCCTTTCCAAAAATATCACCTAAAGACACTTATGTACTACAGGTGATTTGGCATCAGAGCTAGGGAACATCACTGTCAGCAGAGGGTACATGCTACAAAGATGACTCTACGCGACAAAGGTTTTCATATCACCTCAAGCTACAAAGTGCTTACAGGTTATGTCAAGACTGAGGCTGGCACTGCAGTAATGACAGGTATTCATCCACCATCAGTCTCCATCCATCCCAGGGATATAAGAAAATTCAGCTCACTGCAGGCACCATCACCCACGTCTCACTGCCCAGCATGCCATCTATGCCAGGTCAGACGGATGGCTCTTAGCAGGTCACTAGGTGGAGACAGGGTAACACCTGTAGGCTCAGCAGATCTGATTTCACTGCCTCCTTCAGCTCTACATGATGTAAAGACTCAAAAGTCCTCCTGTTTTGGTTTAGAGAAGATGGTGCTTCTGCTTCTTTACTTAGTATAGATACCAACAAAAATCAGGGAAGCCTTCCTCCTCCTTCCCAGCACTGGAGAAGAGAACAGTTATAGGAAAGCTTAACAAAGAGATCCTCTCCCTAGAGCAAAGTCAAGTGCTATGGCAAAGACTTTCAATGGTCTCACTTCGAATCACTTAAAAGCACTTGCCAAAATCTGCTGGGCCTCTTAGAGCCACCGCTCCTGCCACCCAAGCACCCACCAGGGCAAAGCCACACACCCAATGTAAACGAGCAAGCACAACACACATACAAGCACACGCTGAAAGCCATCCCGGCCTCCTCGGCACATCACAAAGCAGCAGTAAAAGTTTCAAAGCCCAATGAAGTCCTTTGCATCTCTCCTTCATAGATGACTCAAAAGCAGGGCTAGGAAGCTCTTTCATACATTCAACTGCAAAACGTGAGGAAGAGGAGCAAGACAACTCTCCTGATTGTTGCTACTGCCTACAGCAAGTTTTGGTACAGATATCCTCTCTTATAGGCACTCAGTGGGTAAAATGTAGCCACAACAAACTTGCCATCAAAAATCTTTCCAGTCAGCATTTTTTGGGCAGCTTTGGAATCACCAGCATTTGCATATTCAACAAAGACCTGAAAAAGAGAGAGAGAGGAGAAATAGCACTTCCAGTGCAGCATGTCACTCACCCCCTCCCAACCCTACAATCAGTTCCTGAATACATTTTTCCCCTTCCATCCTTGGTTGAGCCCAGAGCAGCAGAACTTTAAAAAAGTAGCTGCATTTCTGAGCTGGAATTTCATCTCCTGCTCCTCATTTTTTAAGAGAGCTTCCTCTCCCACTCTTTGGCTTCTCCTTTTGCCCTCATGTATCCTGGCTTTCTGGCTAAAGCCATTTGGGCACCTCCCAGGTTAGGCAGCCTTACATAACCAGGAAGGAACCTGTGCTGTCCTTCAAGACAATCAGTTATTTTTAGCAGAGTCATCAGTGGGGAGTCTTCCAGGAGCTGAGCAGCAGTCCTGCAGCACACAGGGTGCATGTACAATACAGAGCCTCTTCCCTTCACTCACTTACTTGGCCTTTACCAGGATTCTCTTTTGGAATAAGCAAGGAAACTACCGGTCCATATTTCTGACACTCCTCCCTTATGTCTTCCAGGATATCTGCAAAAGAAAAGAGCTGGTTGTCTTTCACTTTGCAAACTAGGATGAGCCAAGAAACAAATGAAGACGAACACATCAAGAGCACTCATTCAACATACATCCTCTTCTTCTCAATCTAAAATAATTTGAGAGGTGCCAGGGCAGAAGCTGAAACCGGTTAATGGCCACATAATGAGACAAGGTGTCTGAACTGAGGCTCAGGAAAAGACCTGTAGGCAATGAATCCTTGATAGCAGAGTCTGGAGCATATGGACAGTGCTTTTGCTTGCACACAAAGCTTAGCTTTCCAGCAGCTAAAACATTTGGGATTTGTGAGTGCTTTTATGTTATGGTGCTTGGAAGAGGGGAACTCCACAAAGTAGCTGCCACAAACCCTTCTTTGTGTGAGCAGAACAAACTCACATTTTAAACTCACACCTCCAGAATTCTTAGGTTTTGCCACTCACATGGATTTGAAAGCAAGAAACATGCAAATCCCACCACATCTTGCCACCTAATAAGTATAGTTTTTGTTACAGTTTAACAATTCAAATCAAACATTTCAGTTCTCTGCTGAGATCTTGGATAAGTTCATTAACAAACTTAAGAATCTCTGCTACCAGGCTCTGGAGTCCTATGCTTGTCCAGAAGCTCAGAGCCACAAGCACATTATGAGGTCATATGGGCATTTAACAAAACAAACAAAACAATTTTTTTTTTTAATACAAATAAAAATCTGGGATCCTTGAAGAGCTCACTACAAGCTTTGCTTTCTGTCTCAATCCCTTATTCTCTGTTGGTGCAGTTGACCCAACTTGGTATCAAATCTCAACTGAACAGTTCTTTATTGGCTGTTCTGGCACCTGCTCTTCTGCTTGCTTTTGCCTCCCCAAAGCCAAACCAACCAGTCTGTCAGATGGTATTGCTACATGGGAACTTCACAGCTTGCACCAACCTTCATATTCTTCTTCGCACTGCAGAGATGTATCACTTAGAACATTTAGCAGCCTCAGCACAGGTGTGGGGAGCATCACCAAATCTTCAATATGAGGAGCTGTTTGACATCCATAGAGAACAGAAATCAAAGTCCAAAGGAGCAAGAAAACAGGAATTTGATTCAACATCCACTATTGTACACAAGCACCTACTGCTCTTTGCAACAGTTGTGCTTCTTTTGCTATCACCTACATTCACAGCCTGTATTCTCCCCATTTCCAGCTTATCTTCACCTACGCACTGAGACTCCTCCAAAGGCTTCAGTGCATTCTGTAATTATACTGAGGCAAACATCTAAAACTGCTTCTAAAATTACAAAGCTTGCAGAAGTTAAGGCTAGAGTTATGTCTGCTTAACTCAGATTCAGAAACCGATGTGATCTCAATACCTGCGCTAGCTGAGCAAACTGCCCTGTATCTATGGCGATGCAAGCAGATGAAAGAACTACTCTGCAACCTGCCTCCTCCTCCTACTGCTACCAGACAAGCTGAAAACAGGCTGGCCAGCTTCTGTAACTCCAATTCTTAAGTTATCATTAAGGCACAAGCCTCAGGTCTCGGGGATATCTTTCAGTTATTTCCTAGATACCATGTAAACCTTCCTTCTTTCAAAACCCAACTGCAATGCAGTGTTTTGAAGATCACTACATAGAAACTGGGAAAAATTACTTAGCTACTTAAACAAGGCAGTGGTACAGAATAAGGTATGGCCACGAGAGGGTGGACACCAGGTGAGTGAGCTGCGATTCTGTGAACAACTTCAGAGGGGCAGAAGTAAAGCCCACTGCCATGGGACACTTGGCTCTAGAAAACAGGCAGCTCCAGGATGGCCTGGAACAGCCTATCGTGGATACTGCTGTGGAAGAAGGAAAGAGACAAGGTGGACAGATTAATGTCAGACTGTGAGAGTTAGGTCTGAGAGCACACAGTCCTCTAGAAACTCAGAGCAGCAGGGACAGTGTCACTTCTTCATGTTCCTGAAAGAGACTGGTAGGCCAGTCAGGAAGTCAACATCTATGAGCTGAAGTTTTACTTGGAGAACATGAATGGCTTTGCTTGTATCAGCAGCTACAGCAGCCAACCACAACAGCAGTACCCTGCAGTTCTCCCACCTGACAGTGAGAGAAGAGAAAAGGGAGGAAATAGCTCCAGTTCTCCAGTCTGAGCCTTCTGCCTAGGTTTGCAAAGATAGCGGGCTATTATTTCCTTGAAAATACCTTTCCAAGCTAAGCGAACAACACTTAGGAAGGAGGTGACATCTCTGCCAGGCACAGACAGAAGGTGTTCATTTCACAGAGCAAGAGGAGCTGATAGGCAAGCACACACACTATAAATCTCCTATCTGATGTGGAAGAGTCTTAATGAAAAGCTTAGAGCATGAAAGGCATTATCAGTCTAGATGAAGCCCAAAGAGTGCTCAGGGAAAGCCCTTTAAAGGAAGGTGCTGCCTTCATAGGCTCCACATGAACCTCTGTGAGCATTTTTCACAGGACTCTTGGCAATCAAGAGACAACATCAGATGAACCAAGAGTATTTAAACAAGTATTTAAGCATTACCTTGGCCTTATATGCTGCCACTTTTATTCAAGTAAGCCTGTCCTTCATTTCACATGTCTTTTTTCAGAGAGGGAGATAAACCATCCTCTAGGATTCTTCTTGTAACCAAGTGACAAATGCATTTCTTGCAATATCCTTCTGCCCTAAGATGTACTTTCTGCCCAGCTGTTCTGATCGTCTTCAAAGTGCCAAGTGATAGAAACCACACTGATATGAGAGAGCCTGTAAGCAGCTCAGTAAAGAAGCTGATGAACTGGAAAGTCAAGACTTGGGTGTAAATGACAATGAAAGACACTCTTGGCTGTCTTCTCTAAACAAAGAAACCATGTCTCAGTGAAAGGCACTGACAGATCATTTTCTGACTTCCTAGGAAAGCAAGAGTAAATGCTTCTTTGTGCGGACAAGACTGGCAAAGAAGAGAACCAGCAAAGAAAACTAAGAAAAATTGAAGCTGTTATATAAACTTGCAGCACTAACCACAGAAACACCTTCCTAGTAACAGTTAGAGGTCTGTGTGTTGAAAGCTAGACCAGAAAGCATTGCCACTGTGAGGATCCCTCTGCCCTACAGCAATGCTGATGGCAAGGTTCAGCCAGGGGAGGTGGCTTTGATTACAGTCCCAGTTTCTGGGATGCGAGGGAAGTCTGAAAACAGGAACAAGTTTGTTGTCTTTGCCTAATGCTCAGGAACCTTGATGTGACCTCGAGACGCAGTACTTAACAATCTTCACTTCAAGATACACCAAGCAGCTTAAGAAAAGCGGGGCTGAGATTCAAGGGAAAATGATAGCCCAGCCAGAAGATTGATACTTCAAGCATTAATATATGCTGTAGGAAAGCTGGATGCAGAGCTCTTCACTGGTGTTTTTGAAAGCAGGAAATCTCTAGAACATGCTACCGTGTTCCTTTTGGAACAGAAAACAGCAAGGGATGAGTGCCTAGACAGGGCAGTCTCAGTCCACCTTTTGCTGACAACCTGCAAGGTGTCAACGATTCAATTTATTAAATTGAAGAGAAAGTGCCAGACGAAAGTGACAGTGACATCTATCTCTGACCTGCCACAGAGGCACCAAAAGAGGCAGGTCAGTTACCACAAAAATATGCTTATACCTCAAAATAACACTGGAACTATTTGACCTGTGCAGAGGAGGCATCAGCAGATGCTACCACCAGCCACTGCTCTAGTCACTCACCTTCCTGGCTTCTGAACTGGGAAAGCTGGCATAAGGAAAACCACCCACTCACCCTAAGTAGCACTACACTCTTCAAAAGCACCTTAACAGTCACAATATTAGGTAAATACCTTGGTTATTTCTGTCCCTTCAAATGAATGCTGCTGCCATACACTTGTGGTCAGTTTGATCTGGGCAGAATTTAATGGGAGAAGCGAAAGGCTGCAGGGCTGGAGGGGCTGGGTAGCACTGTGAGTGCAGGCAGCACTCTGACCTGCCTGCTGTGGTACCAAAAAGAGCAAAGAAGTACCACTGCCTGCAAGTGCCACAAAGAGCACAAAGAGCACTACAAGAAGTAGTGACAAGGCCAGAACCAGAATAACAGAGTTTAACTGCATTTTATTGCTTCCAGGACACACTGAGGAGGCCCTGAGCAGGGGTGATAGGCACAGCTTACCGAAGGGAATGCTGAAGAATGGGCTGCATAAAGCCTTCTCAGCGGAGGCTCGCTTTCCTTGGTCACAATGAAGCATGCTGGAAGAGAACACACCCTTATGCTCTTGCACCTGACATTCCTGCAGTGACACATTCAACTCGGGCTGGGAAGTCAGTACAGAGGAATCTTTGGAGTACTTATGGTACAGAGAGAAGGGTGAGAAGCACATACTCCAATCAACAGCTGAAACACACCAGAAGGATCCCCTGAAAGCACTTTGGGTACATGGTACAGTAGGCTTTCCTTTTTGACATGTCTAAGCATCAAATGATGGAAGTTGTTCACTTACAAGTTCCCATGAAACATGACATACCCCAGCTCCACCTCCCCAGGCCACTCATCCCAGGGCTCTTACGCACATGCAGCCTCATGAAAGTGGCTGCACTTCAAGGAGCTGACACATCCTTCAACAGATGGGATTCCAAGTAGCTAATAGGCCAATGCCTGCTGCAAAAAATCCCCTACTCATCTTTATCAATGGCTCTCGATATTTCTGCCAACTTGTGTCCCCATTCACTCTGTAGCCTCAGAGCAGAGTCACAAGATGGTAGCAACAATCCCCTCTAACTAGAAAGCTGGACAACTGCATTTGAATCTTGACAGCAGTCTAAAAGCAACACTCTTTATACCCCTCTCTCTTTGCTGTTTTAGGGGAGGGTTGTCAGAAACATTTCCAGTTTTGCCCAAATGCAAACTCACTGGCAGGAAGTCTCAAGTACAGAAACAACAAATGCACAACATCATGGCTGATATTCTTAATGTGCTTACTCCAAACTCTGCCAAACTTATGTGTGGGCTCTAAGATACTAGGAGCAAGGCATGAGAGAGCACATCTTTAAGCAACAGTTAGGAAATATGATAAATACCTTTTGATAAGGTCTCTGAGGTGATAAGCTGGAATGGCTGAATTAACAACCCCTTCACTAGCAAATATGCGATCGATGATGGCAGAACTGTTTGTCTGGGGAAAAAAAACCAAAACATGTTTAGAGAGGGGGGGAAAAAAACTCCAGTGCAAAGTTTGCAATATCCCATCATCTTCTGGACTAGAGGCCGAGGGCTCTGGTACTATGGCATTTTGTGAGAGATCTCCAGCACTCCAGCCTCACACATTAAACCAGCAAGCCCACAACAGATGAAGCTGTCCCCGTTAGCCTGTATGAAAGCTATAAATTCCCATGTGCAGACAAATCTGCTGTTACTGTGGAGGTTATGATGCTTAAAGGATACTTATACTGGGAAGGGGAGCACAAAACAAAACTGTTTTTACAGAGAACAGACTTGGGCTCCTGGCTCACAACACAGAGTCTACCTCTTGCTTTCTCAGGATACAGTCTTACAAGACCCTCAAATTAGAGCTAACACTAAGACCAAAACCATCAAATAATTCCTTTGTTATTGTGCTGCTGAACTACCTGGCAGCCATCAGCCATCCACTTCTTTCTTCCTTTTGTGCCAGTGCAACTCACCTCCTAAATCTTGGCAAGACACAAGCTGCACAGACTCCTGGAACCTTTAGCTTTCAGTAACCTGAACAGAGGCAGCATTCAGACATGCCAGTCTCACAGGGCAGGCAGGTGTTTATGTCTCTGGAACCTTAATTCTCAAGGCAATGGAATCAGAGAAGCATCCTGGGAACACTCTCTAGTTGCCAGGTGCTACCTCACAAATCCAGGTTACAAACAAGAAACAGGACAACTCGTGTGGCGCAAACAGAAATGCCTGCAGCAGCTCTCACTCACCTTCCATTCCTGAGATTGGACTGTATGTTTCAGTTTCATTCCTGAGAACATTTCCAGTAAAACGATTCCCAGACTCCACAGATCCACAGCAGAGGTACACTCCGTCTCGCTCTGGAGCCCTGCCTGCGCCAGGCAGTTCTGCAGTTCCGCCTCTGGAGCCCGATACCCGTCTGTTTGAATATATTTCACATCCTATGGAAGATCAAACACACACTAAGTTTATTTTCCAGATACAGGTTCTCCACTCTATCCAAAAATTGGTTCACAGAGGCCCTTCCAAATGAGTTATCAAAATGCTATCGGTAAATTGTCTTCTCTGAATGCGCTGGAACACGTCCAGAGAAGGGCTGTGAGGATGACCAGAGGGCTGGAACTCCTCTACTATGAGGACAGGCTGAGAGAGTTGGAGTTGTTTAGTCCAGAGAAGAGAAAGCTCTGAGGAGAGTTATTGTGGCCTTCCACTATCTGAAAGGGGCTTACAAGAAAGCTGGTGAGGGACTTCTTAGGATGTCAGGTAGTGATAGGACTGGGGGGGAATGGATCCAATCTAGAAGGGGGCAGATTTTGATCAGATGTCAGGAAGAAGTTCCTCACCATGAGGGTGGTGAGACACTGGAAGAGGTTGCCCAGGGAGGTGGTGGAAGGCACATCCCTGGATGTCTTTAATGCCAGGCTGGATGTGGCTCTGGGCAACCTGATCTAGTTGAAAGTGTCCCTGCCCGTGGTAGGGGGTTTGGAACTAGATGATCCTTGAGGTTCCTTCCAAGTCTGACAATTCTGTGATTCTATGACTTCGACAGAAAGCACTGCACAGCCAGTCGAGTTAGGCAGGCAGTTCAACTCCGTATACTGCTGTGTTGATGAGGGAAAAAAACAAGCCTGTCTAGAAAACATCTCCCAGCAAAACATCAGGCACCCCACTAACAGTTGAAAAACAGCACTGCTGGAAGAGGTTGGATATCACTGTGGACTGGCCCATTAACCTCTCATATGCACAGAAGATAGTTTAAGTTTCAAGGTAAGGGTCAAACACCCACAATGTGCTTGATGTCAGCCGAATGACAGCAGCAAAAGCCCAGTCTGAACAGTGAGGATCAGTAACAGCTCCAATTATTCAAGTCCTGTCCTGATGTTCTCTGAAAACATACTCAAAGAAGGATGCAGCACCTAATGCTCAGACAAGGAGATTACCACAGGCGCTTCCCACGCCTTAGCTGCTTCACAGCCAGAAGCGCTGCAGCAGTCAATGCCTGCCCAGCTGCCACGGCTGACAGAGTAAAACAAAATGCCCACACACTGCCTGCTAAAGGAAAACAGGATATGATAGAAGCACACAAGTGCTGGCTAGAGGGGCTGCTCTGGAGGTCTCCAGTCCAACCTCCAGCAACAGTGAACACCCGATCATGCAGTCAGCTGTGGCTTTGTCTAGCCAAGTCCTGCAACAGTTCGAAGACAAACTTCACGCTGCATCTTTTTAATGTAGGAGGGCTTGTTTTAGACACACTGACTCAAGGAATGACATAAAGACTATACAAATCCTGGACAAGGCACAGGATTGGGGATTCTTATCGGGGCATATTCAAACCAAGTTTTTCCGGTTTCTTACTGAAAATAGTTTGCAAGAGATATTTTCAGGCAACAGAGCTCAAAAGTTGTTTATGAACTTAAAAAAAATTGATACACAAGTGTCACTCCTGCTATCAGCAGAGAGCAGAACCTCCAGCATGGCAAAATCAGCTGTTTAGCAGCCCCACCAAACAACATTTATAGATAGAGAAAACACCACCAGTGTGTCAATACTATCAGTGAAAACTGCAAGGTGGAGTTCCACTCCTCCTGTCTAAAGCATTTTGAGAGATGAAAGTGGCTGAGACCTTGCTCTATGTACAGCCATTCCCTGTTAAACAGTAACGACAGGAAAAGTTATGCAAGGATAAGCTTGGCAGAGTTATCACAAATAAAACTAGTATAGTCTTGACTCAGATAAGGAAATCATCTACCTATGCTGCTGCCCAAGGCATGGGTGGTGAGGGGAAGCTGACACCTGGTGCACATTCAAAGCAGGGGCAGAGGGTTCATCCATCTTGCCAGCATATTTCCCAGAATGGGTAAAGGAAGCAGACTGGAAGGAACCACCGAAGCAAATAAACAACCTTATAATCTATTAATAAAGGATTCACAGTGCAAGCAGCAGAGCAGAGATCACAGAATCATGGAATGGTCTGGGTTGGAAGGGACCTCTGAAGGTCATCTAGTCCAACCCTCCTTGCAGTCAGCAGGAACATCCTCAACTAAATCAGACTGCCCAGAGGCCTGTCGAGCCTCACTTTGAGTATCTTCAGGAATGGGACCCCAACGACCTCCTTGGGCAACCTGTTCCAGTGTTCCACCCCCCTCACAGTAAAGAACCCGTTCCTAACATCCAATCTAAATCTGCTCCTTTCTAGTTTGAAGCCACTGCCCTTGTCCTATCACCACAGGCCTTCGTAAACAGTGCCTCTCCATCCTTCTTGTAGGTCCCCTTCAGGTACTGGAAGGCTCCCCAGAGCCTCCTCTTCTCCAGACTTCCTGAAGAAGAGAAGTTGCTGAATATGGGATGAAAGGAAAAACAAGCACAAGGACACTGCCAGAGATAATACAACTGACTGGAGAGGATGATGGTAAAGCCTGGATTACTAGTACACATGATAAAGGATGATAAGATGAAGTTCCCCAGATCTGGGTGCTCCCACTCATCTGACCACATTAAAACTAGCAAACTTCCCAGGAAGCTGAGGCACCACTTTTTTCTGTGCATGATTAACTTTGGAATTTGTGTAGCACAAAGCCTAAGACATCAACAGAAACCAGAGATGTGCAAGGAGAGTGGAAACTTGAGCTTCTGTTCCCAGAGCCAGACAACACCTCAGCCTTCTTCAGAACACCCTCAGCATCAGCTCAGTTCCTACTCTGAACAGGCCATATCATGAGCAAGACCCACAAAAATCAACACAGAGCCAACTGCTTCAACAGCAGGATGTTCCAAACCTGATTCCCCTCTTTGAAGCTAAGTCCAAAGTCAATGAGCTTAAAACACTCCTCCTCTGCGCTCCACAGGATGTTGCGTGGCTTGAGGTCTGCATGCACGTAGCCTTTGTGGTGCAGGAAAGCCAGGGCTTCGAGAACGTCTCGGGCGCAGTGCTGGATCATCCACATGGAGCAGCCCTGGTTGCTAGAGTGCAGCAGCAGCTCAGACACACTGATGTCCAGCAGCTCCAGGAGCAGACATCGGGATGGGCCATTGGCAGAGTAGTGGTTGGTGAACACGCCATACAGCGTCACTGCAGTGAGACACATTGACAGGCGTTGGTAACGAGCAATCGCAAGGTCATCACACTCTACTGCTCTCCACTACTGCCCACGAGACCACAAAAGCTGGAAGAGGCAACTCATTTGTCTTACAGTGTGATCTTCAGAGAGCAGGAGAACCAAACTTCAGCAGGATACAGAAAGGAAAACCTGCTGTGTCACCCCTATGGGCTTCAGAGAGGCTAATCTCACAACATCCTGCCCGCTGATAGGGCTGGGTGTTCCTGCTCAGAATGACAGTCTTCAGATGCTGTGGGTTCCTTGTTTATAATTAAGAACTAGGCTAGAGTACCAGCCTCTAAACCATCACACCGGGACATGGATAAGCAGGCGCTGGTGGGTAAAACAGAAGTAACACTGCTTGCTTTGGGACAAATCAATCTCTTCCTGTGATCAATCTAGCACAGTGGGAACACAAGCTTTGAGTGTCCAGGTACACTTCGGCATTAAAGAGCATTTCACAGAGACAAAAAAAAAAACAACCCAAACACCAAAGAAATAAAAAAATCAACAATGTCAGGGGAACCTGGGGCTGTCCAGCAGCCACCTACAACATGCATGCTTGCTCCTGTCCCAAGCACACTGCCACCCATGCAGGCAGCCCAGGGGTTTCTGCCACGGCCAGGCTGGTGGGCAGGCACTGCCCTACTGCTGCCCTGTAGACAGCATGGCTGCTGGGGGGAGCTTAGGCAGCCCTGTCCAACGGATAGTTTTGGGGTGCCTTGCCTGCAACAACCCGCTCTGACCCCCCCAAAGGATGACACTCATGTCCTGCCTGCTTCTGCCTACCCTAGGGAATCATGTTTAGGTCCCCAACGCAGGGACAGAGGTTGCCCCATAAGGATACCAGGAAGCACCTGCCACAGGAACACTGCTTTGAGGTGTCCAGAGCCCTCAAACCTGCCTACCCAAGGGTCCCAGTCCAAGTGGTACATTGGTCTGGGGGTCTCTAACTCTGCCTGCGGGGTTAAGTTTCTGGGCAAGGGAACCAATACTCCTAAATGGGTCAGGGACATCCCTGTCCGCTTTGGGGTACCCATTCCTGGTTGGAAGGGGCTCCTCACCCAGGTGTGGGGAGGAACTGGTTTGGGAAACATCAGTCCCCCTGAGAAAGACCATCCTGGGGAGTGTCTGGGGATTGGGGGTGCCTGCGAGAGCCATCCGAAAAGTGAGGGCTCAGGAACGGGGCCTGTGCGGGGGGGGGGGGGGG
>WBNM01025547.1:188019-250582 GCA_013399055.1 Ramphastos sulfuratus
CAGGCTGGAGGATGAGGCGGGGGCGCCGGGGAGCCGTTACCGATGTTGCGGTGCCCGCGAAGGTGCTCGAGCGCGGCGCGCTCCTTGCGGAAGCCGTACTCGGCGCAGTCGGCGGCGGGCGGGCGGGCGCTGGGGCGACGAGCGGGGCCAGGCCGCGGCGGGGGTGGCACGAACTCCTTGACGGCGCCGGGGGGGGCCCGCGGATCCCCGCAGCAGCGCACCCGGTAGACGGAGGCCGAGGAGCCGCTGCCTAGCGGCGCCTGCACCTCCCACAGCCGGCCCAGAGCCTCCAGCAGCGGCGCCGCGCCCCACACGCACCCCGACATGGCGCCGTCCCGCCTTACATCTCCCCCCTGCCGCTGCAGCTGCCCCGGCGCTGCCGCGCGATCAGCACCGGGCCCGGCTTCCGCGGCGCTCCGGCCGCCATGACACCGGAAACGGGGCGGAGCGGCGGCGGCACCGCCCAGGTTCCTCGCCCCTCCCGCGGCGCGGGGCGGGGACAGAGGCAGGGCCGACCCAGGGCTGCTGTCCGCACTGTGCGGGGTGGTCTCGGTGGGCTCTTGTCTTCTCACTTCTGGAACAGGCTGGAGAGTCGTGTTCCCTCAGCCCCTGCGCTCCCACTGCCTCAGCTCGGCATCGGCCGGGGCCTGTCCCATCAGTGCGAAGCGCAGCAGGGCAGCCGTGTTACCCCCTCAGCCCGGGCATCCCCAGCGTACCCCCGCTCGCCGTGGCCGGGCTCCCGGGATGGGGGTGCCCTTTGCAGGTCTCCGGCTGCGCTTTTTGGGACAGTTCCCTTAAGCCCAGGGCTTTACCCCAGCAAGCCTGGTGCTGGAGGGTAGCTTTTCGCAACACCTCTCGTCTCTATAGGGCTGCCAGGGCCATGCCACACTCTGCAGCCCCTCTGCCGGCTCCTCCAGCAGATCTCTGGCCTCATGGGGCCAGGGGCTAAACCCATCTGGTGCAGGCTCTCCCCTCCCCTCAAGGGACTACTACGTGTCTACCAGTAAAAAAAAAAAAAAAAAAAATTTATTGTGCAACCTCAATCTTTTGTCCCAAACTACACACGCATTCTAGGCAACATAAATAGAGGGACTGGATCCTTGTGATCAGCAGGGCTGGAAGATGCTGGTTCCTCGAGTCCTTGTTTCCATCAACAAATACAATGCAGTGAGATGGAGGCAGCATACACATAGATATACACTCATACAAAGTTTTGTCTGCAGCGTGGTATCAGCCATGCACAGCATAATCACTTTACACTCAGGGTGCGTTACACCTCAGCACCAACCCCCTGCTGCCTGCAGGCTCTGTCCACCTCTGGTGTCTCCCTCCTCCTTGCATAGGACTCTCCTCTGGCTTCAGCACTACAAAGCCCTAGCATTAGTACCAGCAACGGACATGGAAGCACGGTAGCTGCTCCCAGGGCAAAGGGATTTGTGCTCACAGCCTCCTTCCTTCAGCAAGAACACAACATAACTTTGAGTGGTGGAAGAAAGTTCTTCAACAACCCTGTGTGACCCAGGAGGATCTGTAAGCAGAGGTGCCCCATCCATGAGCCCCTAGCCTCCTCCACCCCAAATCTGGAGCTTTTCCTCTCAACACCACCTTTTGGAAGAGGAAGCACAAAGCTCTAAGCAAAAAGTGCTATCTCACTGTTGCTTCCTTGCGCCAGCCCAAGGGGCCACAGGCTGGCTCTCCTGCAGTTCACAGGGCAATCATAGAGCAGTATCAGAGGATTATGTGGCTTCCTGTGCCCTAGACCTGCAAAAACATCACCATCCCAGCAAGAGGATGAGAGCAGTGGCACTGGACCACATGGAGTGGGCTGCCTGTATGGGCAGATCAGTATGGTCCGTGATGGTTGGGGTAAGACACGAAAACAAGCAGGAGTTGAAGGGGGGTCTGGCAGGGAGCTCTGGTCCCTACCACAGCCCACTGACTGGGAAGCAGCCGTGCATCCCCAGGCACCCAGTTCTGTTCCAAATCAGAGCCTGCACCATAATCATGTCTTCTGCAGCTGGAACTCTGTTGCAAAGTTCACAGGGAAAGCTAATGCCAAGGGGTTGACCCTTGGAGACGTCTGCTATACCAGCTCCCTGGCACTGGACATTAGGTGGGATGACACACCTCAACAAGCACATGATGTAAGCTGAGACATGCTCCAGGCTGGGGCAGGCAGCCCAGATATGGGGAGCTACGTGGGACACTTGCCAGTAGCACATCTGACAGTGTTGGGGGCAGGCACAAGGACCTTCTGCACAAGGACCCAGGCTGCTGAGCACGCCCATCCTCCGCCCCCAGCTCAGCATGCCTCATGGCTGCAGACAGGATGGTGGCACCATGACAGGATAGGTGCACTGACCAGAGGGTTAATAGGCTCAGGATGGGGCTGCAGAAGCCATAGCAGGGCAGGCTGTGCCAGTCCTGAGAATTCAAGGAAGAGTGGTGTCATGCCTCCCTAGACCCCACACTGGGGCAGCAGTGACGTCTGCTATCCAGGGCTCCCCTCTCTCCAAACATTGACCCCAAAAATGGCAAGTGGCAGCAAGAGACACCTTTGTGAGAGCCAGCCTCCATGGTGCCCCTGCCATAGCACTGCTGCTGCTATTCAAAGGACAGTAGGTCAGGATGTGCCCCCTCCACCTCCCAGCTGGAAGCACGTGGCTCCAGCTGCTCTGTGCTCCCCAGTGGCTCATGCTCCAGCCTAGGTCTCTGCGAAGACTTCTCTATGTGAGGTGAGGTTTCAGTAGCCCTCTCTCCTGCCCGCCACTGGCTTTCCAGGCTGCCCTTATGGATGAGGTCGGGCACAGGGAGAGCACCAGTGGGCTGGTCCTCACTGGGCTCTGGGGTGCCCATCATGGTGGGAACAGCAGGGCATTCTGGAGGTGACGGGTCCCTCATCCCCGGCTGCTCCTCTGCAGGGTCAGAGTGGGCTGCAGGTGGCTCAGAAGGCTCTTCTATGCTGCTCCTTTGGCTGGTCCCTGCTGGCTGCGGCGCGATGAGCATGTCCTGGGGGGTCTTCAGAGCACGTGGTGTCCTCTTCTTGGTGATGGAAGGTGGAGGATCCAGGCGGGGAAAGGCATCCAGCCCCACAGCCCTGCAAGCACAGAGAAGTAATCTTTGGCCTCATGTTAAGGCCCTTCCAGCAGCCCTGCCATGAGATGCACACCATGGGGACACTCACCCATCCTCACTAGCTGGCTGTACTGTGCCCAGCATGGCCCCAGCGCTGGCGTTCACCTCCATCACCCCCACACTGGGGAGCCCGGCTGGATCCTTGCGGCGCAGGAGGTCATTCACCTTGGCACCTACAGCCTTGCCCAGGTTGCGGAAGTGCTGGCTGCCAGCGGGGCGCGAGGGCTGTGGGACACCTGGCACAGCTGGGATCTGCTGTGGTCGTGGAGTGGGTGCTGTGCTGGCACTGACATTCTCAAACATGCTCTGGTCCACTGGAGAAGGAAAAAAGGAACAGAGAGGGGGTGTGAGCTGTGTTGGAGGTAGGACCACGGCAGGGATGCCACATCTTAGAGCTATCTGCTAGCTCCGAGTCTAGCAGCATGGAAACACAATTTGGGAGGCTGCTCCTGTAGCTCTGCAGAGGCTGCGGGCAGCCAGGTTGTGCCAGGGCTGTACAGGGCAGTGCATGCAGTGGGGATGGCATAGGGAAAGACAGGGTGGCAGCAAGCCCAGGGTCCATGCTGGCACTGCCAACACATTGAGACCATCTCTTACCTGACACCGGATGACTTGGGAAGCAGGTTGTGGAAAGAGAGAGAGAGAAAATTTACCAAGGGAATAGCAAGGGGACAGTGGGCCTGTCCTTTCTATGCTACCAGGCAAGGTGTGCTGCCAGCCCACTGCCTGGCCTGCAGAGATGGGACCCTTACCAGCCAAGCACTCAAGAAGCACAAAAGGGTTGTCTAGGGGCACCTAGAGCCTGAGCTCTACACTGCCAGCCTCAGCAAGGTTCCCTCTCCAGCTCAGGCTGGTTGTCTCCTTGCACTGGCTCCCTAGATATCCCAGGGGCTGAGCACACTGCCCAGGAGCATCCCGGTCCATACTAGATGTGTGTGACTTTGTGATGTCAGCCAACAATAGCACAGGTGTAGGAGCCATACACCAGCTACGCTAGGGTGATAGATTTGTCCTGCATACTGTTTCCATCAAGGCCATGTCCTGCAGCACCAGGACAAGAAGTCCAGAGACTCTGTGCTCCTTAGACCCTGACAGCCTGTCTGGTGAGCCTGGTGCCTATCAGCTGTGGCTGGGAATGGGGGGTGGGCAGCTGTGGGGAAGATTCTTGACTTCCTGGGCATGGCCATGGCATCATGCAGCCTCCTGTTGCACAGCAAGGGTCTGTGCACAGACAGCCATGGAGAGGTTTGGCTGGGCATTGTTTGGCTGCACAGGTGGGGAAAGGAGACTGGGTGAGTCTGTGGCAGCAGCTGCTTTCTGGGGACCTGATGGGGTTCTGCAGTCACTCCCCACTTCTGAGCTGCATTGGTTTCTCTCCCATGCCTTCCCAACAGAAACCCCCAAGCTGTGGGTGCTGCTCCTGAGAATGCCAGCTCACCCCCTCTGTCACTGCCTGCATGCCAGGACAGCTCTTCATTGGACGACTCCAGTGGGCTACTGGGTAAGCCCGGTGATATGCTGGTGCCTCAATGCCTGCCAGCATCCTGTGTCCATCCCTACACCTGCATCTTATGGGGGAAGGGATGGTACCCTCCATGCCAGGGGGACAAACTGAGACAGAGCCAGTCACCTCTTCATCCCATGGAGACAGAGAGGAAGGGTCCTCAGCAATGCTCTCAAGCCTATGGGGGATCAGGCTCTTACAAGCACTCCAGACTCACTGCAGGCCCTTTCCTCTGCAGCCTGTGGCTCCACAGCTGTGACAGATAGTGAGCTTCCTGCCTGCACTGACATCATCTACCAGCCCTGGTTCTCACCCTACAGCTACCTCATAAGCACCAAAGAAGCCACTGAGCAGCACCTGAGCTGCCTTTCCTCCAGCTTGGCCACCAGCCCCCAAGAGCACGAGGAGCTTGATGACCTCTCAGTCACTGTCTGCTCCTCTGGCTCCTCAGACAGTGCCCAACTCCTTGAGGGGGACAGGCTGGCCAGCAGCAGATCCAGCATCACAATCCAGGACATCCTTACTGCTTCCCAGCAGCAGCCACTGCCCCAGCAGGGCTACAAGTGCATGTCGTGCTGCCGTGTCTTCCCCATGCTTTCGTCGGTGAAGGCCCACATTCAGAACAGCTCCCAGTAGGGTTACAGCTGCAAGGTGTACTACCGCAGGATGAAAGCCCTGTGGGAGAAGGAGCAGAGGGCGCAGGAGGCTGCAGCCCCCGAGAGACCCGCTGTAGCCCCGGCAGCCGAGCAGCCACCGCGGGAGGGCACTGCTCCATCGCTTCTGCCAGCGGCACAATAAATGGGTTCAGGATCAGTCAGCCCCGGCTGCCTGCTGCTCTTGCCTGCACGACGCTTCCCCCATCCTTTAAGAGAAGCTCTTCCCGACTTGTCCTTCCCCGGCAGCCAAAAATCTCCCCAGCCCCTGAAAGCGCTGCTTAGCGTCTCTGTGGGGAGCTCTGCAGATGCCAGGAAGCCCCTGGAACCCTCAAGCTGTTCGGTCAGCCCTGAGACAAGCCTGCATTGTGCAGTGGCTGAAGGGGAAGATTGAAAACCCTCTACTCCCAAAAACATTCGGGGCACCTCGCTTTCATGGGCAGCCTGTGGTTGGCACCACAAGCAAGGGTTCCCACAGGGGAGAAAATCCTCTCTTAGGTTGGAGGGGGTCTGTGCAGTTGCACAGGAATGACACTACTGGTCCTGCCTCCCAGCATGAAGAGGGAGAGAAGTACAGAAAGAGAGAGTCAGTGAGAAGGAAGAGACAACAGAAAGCCTTGAGAAATAGAAAGATTTATTTAGCAAAAGCCAGTCAATTAATGACAACACCCAAGGGTTAAGTGCACTTACATTGACAGATTGGTTTCCCAGATAGATTGAGTCAACAGTTAGTAGCATGACAGTTGTAGGAAAAGAAAGGACAAAAAATATATCTATAAAACCCTGGCCAAGGTCCATAACAAACGTGAGAGGCTAGAGAGGTGTCTTGGAGGCAGCACTGAGTTAAGAGGCGGATCATTTACACATGTACACCTGCAGTGTGGCAGGACACTGGCAAGGGCCCACCTGGCTCTGGAGCACCCTCTAAAACCATGGTGCACCCACCAACATCCCCAACAGGCAGGGCCCTGGGCAGGAGCCTGAGCCTGCAGCTCATCCCGACAGCTCCTCACAGGGCACTGCCTGACCTGCGTGTGTGCAGCAGGGACAGGCAGGAGCAATAGTGTGGGGAGATGGCTCAACCTTGCCTGCTTTCCAAGACAGCCTTGCCTGGAAGAGACCTCCTGCCTGCTGCTGCTCCTTCTGGGCTCTCCCTTTGTCTGCCCTGTGCTCATGGCTGAGCTCCTTACATCCCCTTTCCTGCAGAACTCATCTGCCCACAGGGAAATCCCTCTTCCAGCTCACACACCCCCCCAACATGCCTGCACCATGTCCTGTGTGTGTTTCCATTCCCACCTCTCTCCTAGTGACACCAGCCCCCTACCCTGTGTCTTCATTTCCACTGCGGTCTGGCAGTGGGATGTTGGGGTCTCCAGCAGAAGGGCATGGGAAAGGGTATATAGAGTTATTGGTAGCCAGAGGAGTGGAGCACCCAAAACACACTGCTACCAGCACCCACTCCCACTCTGTGCCCTCTGCGACTGGTCAGGGAGTCCCCTAGACACTAGGCCACTGCTGGAGACACTGAAACATGTCCTTCCCACTACAACTCTAGCTCCTCACAGCATCCTGTGGTGGAGTGCGCATAGTACAGATTCTACAGACCTCAGGGTCTCACACACTACTCCTCGTTCCTCAACAGCCCTCACTCCCGAGGAGACCAGGGCAGAAAAAAAGCAATGGAGTTTCCTCAGCAGCCAGGCTGAGCCTTGGAGGAGAGCAAGAGCCTTGTGTCTGGGAGATGCTCAGCTAGGAGTTAGTTGCAGGTAGATCTAGCAGAGACTGAGCTGTTGAAGGAGAGAGCAGAGGGAAGCAAAAAAGGCAAAGCAGAAGCAGGACAGAAGAGTGGATGAGGAGGAAGATAACTGTGCCAATCCCCCCACCTCATCGAGTGTTTCCACAAGGAGTAGGGAGACATCAGGACTCTGGTTCATACCACTTCGGCCACAGTCTCTTAGAGGCTGCAGCACCAGGCACCTGATAAATGTGCTTGCAGAAAAGAAACAAGCTCTGGATCCCTTGAAGGGTCCCACAGATGGCTCTCAGCCACGGACACATCGGAGCCTGCTGGGGAATCACACAAGATCTTGTATTCACTTTTTGGAGGGTGCAAACCAGAGAAGTGAACAAGCTCCCCTGCAGACTTCAGCAGTTTGCTCCTTATTGAGCCCTGATGTGGGAGAAAATGACTGCTTGGAAATGGGAGGGTTTGTCCATAAAGCAAAGCAGGGAGCTTATGGTGATGAGGGTTGCTGGGAAGTGCTTGAAAATGTGACCTAAGAGCACCAGAAAGGCTTTGAAATCTGGCAGCCGTGCCAAGTTCCCCAGGACTGGACAGTGAGGGGAAGAGCACTCCACAGCCCCATGCTGCATGCAAGCAGTCTTGGAAGTGCCACAAACACTATCATGCCAGGAGCTGTCTGTACCAAGCCACCCTGCGCAACCTCATCTCACCTCTTCAGCTCCTTCCCAGGCTCATCCCCACGGTCTCTCACTCCTCACTTCTCACCCACTCTGTCAATGCACCATTACCAATCCAAATCACTCTACAAGCACAGCTCTGACCCCACCTCTCACTGCCCTAGTGTTGCCTTCTCTGCCCTGTACACTGTCCTGTGTCAGCTCTCTCATTCCCTCAGCATAAACCTTCATCTGCTTTATTACTCTCCCCGCCCCCACAAAAGTGGCTACTCCAGCAGGGAGTCCCTTGCTTCTGCCTGACCTCAAAACTCAGTTTTTAGAGGAACGGGGACCAGAAGGTAGCAGGAGCTGTCAGCTCACTGTCCAATGCAAAGTAGGAACACTTCAGCTCAGCACAGAAGCCCATGCACGCTGGCATAGAGTATGCCCAGTGCACCCCCTTGGCACGGCTCCATCCTCACCTCCACACACCTCCTGGCTGTGCTGGAAGCCTCATGCTCCCTCCTCCACTTCTCTCCCTCTGGGCTGTCCTGTCCCTGTCAAGGCGAAGGGACTACAGCCAGGGTCCGCCCTAGCTCTGGTGGGTCCCAGCCGTTCCACGCCACCTCCTGCCAACCCCTACACTGCAATCTCGTCCTCCAGGCTGTCGCCAAGGTCCTGCCTGGGCTGGACGTGGAGCAGGCGCGGCGGTTCCTCCTGGGACCAGGAGTCGCGCTCCTCGCTCTCGTCCGTGTTGGACTCGTACTCGGAGGCGATGCCTGACTCGCGGAATTTGATGAGCTCCAGGCTGCCCAGCGCTGGCTCCGGCTCAGGCGGCCCCGAGTCCGGCAGAAAGCGGTAGCACTCCAACTTCACCAGACAGTCGTTCCTACCTATGGGGCTGCCCAGGTTGCTGGGGAAGCCCGAGCTGGGGCCCAGCGGTGGCGGGTGAGTGTCCTCAGGCTGCGGGGTAGTCGGGTCGCAGAGGACAGGGAGGACGTTGGAGCGGAAGGTGATCTCCAGCAGACTGTCCTGGGAGCCCGCTGCAAGAGAAGGATGTGGCTCAGAGGCAGGCAGTGCCACTCCAGCTTGCCTGGGTGCTCCTCAGGCCACCATGGTTGGCTGCAAACTGGCCAGAGGATGGTCTGGGGCCGTTTGGGTGTCAAGCTCCCCCCGCCACTGTTTAAAGGGGCTCATTTGAGGTCGTTGGTGCCAGGAGCTACTGCTGGCCAACAAAGCCGGTTCTGCAGGATAGAAATTACCCATCTCCCACTCCAGCTCTTGCAGGGAGCTGATGGCCACATCTGCTGAAGAGGAAGGTCAAGGTGGGGGAGGGGTCTTGGGATAGTAAGGATCTGGCCTAGAGCATGCAGCCACTAGGGAAAGCAGACATACAGCTGATGGAGGTATGTGATTACCTGTTTATACAGCCTCCCACCATGCAGCTTCCCATGCTGCATGCAAGCACCCTTCTGCACACACACAAGCCAGGCCGGAAGGGCATTAAGATCCCTCTAAACAAACCCACTAGAAATGCACAAAAATTCCAAGAGGAACACCCACGTGGATGTCCTTCACAGGCTCAGCTAGCTGCGAGGGGAATGGAAGGGGCAGGAGCGCTTACTGGTGGTGTTCCCTGCCAGCTTCAGCTCCAGTTCCTGCACCTGTTTGACCAGGAGTGAGATGTGCTGCAGCAAGTCCTTGTTCTGGAGCAGGAGTTGGTGCACACGAGCCTGGGCCTCCAGCCGTGCTGCTGCCTCTGCAGCCAGCTGGTCCTTCAGCAAGTGGACCTGTGTGACAGGAGAGAGCAGGTGAGGACATGGGATATGCTGCTCGATGGCTGAGAGCTTCAACTCCAGCTATCCCTGCTCCTCTACCAATGCTCACTAGCATCCTACCAAGTGATTTGATGAAGATGCCATTCCCTGCAGTTACCCACAGGTGTGATGGGGAGAGTGGGAGCAGGTGGCAGTGTCACAGCAGGGCATGATCCCTATGCCTCTCTGATGGAAAAGCCCAACATAAACGGAGATGGCACTGATAGAACCATAGGTCACACGTGTATACTATGAATGCAGAAGGAAAGGGCAGCCCAAGAAGCAGACAGGAGATGTGGCAGAGCAGACATGCTCAACCAGCCGGATGGTGCTGCAGGCACCTGAGGACACAGCCGTGTGCTGCAAGCCAGCCCTGGGCTGAGCTCCCTTTCTGGGCATGTTTCCCAGAGACAGGGTCCTGCCAGCCCTGTCTGTCGCTAGCCGGGACTGGAGCATCAGAGCTACCCTGGAGCTGCAGGCGGCTCTGGCTGTAACAGGCGTGACATGCCTGCAGCAACACAGATGGCAAAGCGCTGCTGAGACACGGTGACTCTGGGGAGCTGCGCTGGCTTCTCCTCCTGGCTGCAGGAAGCAGTGCCTGGGTGGCAGCTGTGTGGAGTCCGTGGGTGAGACGCTCATTGGTTTCAGCGTCTCTACCCATGTGCAAGCATCTGTGTCACCAGCACCGCATTTCAGGGAGGGTGTGATGCTGTTGGGTGAGACCAGCCAGAAGCCCCTACCCAGGGGCAGCTCTGAGCTGAGCTCAAACAAGGAGAGCCCAAGGAATGTAGCTTAGACAAGAAGACAGCAGTGCAGAAGCTGTCCAGGGGCCAAACCAGCTCAGCATGCCCTCCTGCCACCCACTCGTGGTTCCTATAAGCACTCCTCTCTCCAGCAAGGACTGAGCCCCACAGGTTTGTGGGGAACCAGGAAAGCACAGGTTTTAAAACAAACAAAAAACCAAAGAAAAACACCAAAACCCACAAAAAACCCAGAGTTTTACCTTGGCCTAGACAGTGACTTTGGAGAAGAGAGCTCTCTGTAGCCTGTCAAATTTGTGAGCTGCTGCTCTGGCTGCAGGCCCCTCAAGTTGGGGGCCACCTGCCCTCCTGGATGGATACTAGGAGACAGTGCCAGGTCTGCTGGCAGGTAGGTGCTGCCTGCTTTTTCCTGAATTGCCCAAATGTAGTCAAAGTGGCAGGGCAGTGCCCTTTGCACAGAAGGGCTGAAGCACAGCAAGCTCAGGGAGTGGCAATAGGCCAGAGAAGGGTATGGGACTTTTAACTGCCCATGAAGATAGACCAAGGGCAAGGTGGTGCAGAACTCTATACTCTGAGCAGGCAGCACAGAGCCGTTCCAGTTTGCCTGTGGGCCCTCAGCCAGGTGAGACACCCTATAGCACTTCTGCAGGAGCCACAGTCACCTCCTCCTTCTCTTGCCAGTGATGGGACAGTAGGGCACAATGGGAATGGCGGGATGGGGATCCTGTGTCAAATGCTGGTGGGTGAAGCAGAAAACCTGAGCTGAGCTAGCTGGTGGAATCACATTTAAATGCTAAGCGTGTGCCAAAGCTTGGTGCTGGCAGCTGTCGTCCTTCCTCACAGCCAGCAGATATCACCATCACAGGTGCCTGCAGCAGGGTCCAGGTGATATCAGGAGATGATGTGAGCAGAGCCTAAATACGTCTTGCAGAGGGGCAGTGGCTTGTGCCTTGAGACCCAGGAATGACTCCTGGCCTTAATTCTAGAGAAAGAACTTCCACAGGTATCTGGATGTGTCTTCCAAAAGCTTGTCTCCGGTCAGCAAGGGAACTGAATGGCACTTCAGCCTCAGCCAAGCAATTGGAGGCTGAGAATTACAGGATGGTCCCCATAGCACTGGTCTTGTTGACACAATGAATATCACAGCTTTGTTCATGTAGAATTAAGCCTGTGTCCATTACCATGTGTTCAGAGACAAACAGACTCAGGACTTTTGGAAAGCAGATAACAAGTGCCTCTGACAGAACTGTTGATGTGATGCATGCAGCCATCTGAAATGCATTTGACATAAGATCTACCTTTTTCATTAATCAATTTCAGTGACACAGAAGCACCCCAGTGTGAGTGCTGAAGGGATTAGAGAGCAGCTAAGTGACAGATCCTGGGGGAAGAGACATGCTGAGGTGGGCAGAGGCCCAGAGTAGGGTGCTAGCCCTTAGAGAGATGGGGATGAGCTCACTGGCTGCCATCCCAGGAGCCAGCCAAGAAATGGCATTACACTCTTTCTGTTTTGTTGGGGTTTTGTTGTTTTTTGGGGGTTTTTTTGGTTGGTTTTGGTTTGGGCTTTTGGGGATTTTTTTGTTTGGTTTTGCTTTTTCCTTTTCAATCTGGAAGTAGGAAGAAAGAAATTGCCACTGCAAGACTCTGCAGGTACACTGGGAACAACCAAAGGTGAGCAGTCCCTACTGTATGGCTTTGCCTGGCAAGATTTGCCTGTACCAACACTACGCTTTGGCACATACAAAAGATTACTGGAGGCTGCAAGTTTCTCTGCCAGAGGGTAAAGCAGCTTCTCAAATCCATGACCCAAGAAGGTGCACAGGCTCTCAGGGCTGCAGCACAGCCAGAAGGACCAATACTGATTTTCTGAAGTGAGAGGAGGAAAGCTACAGGAAATCCCAGAAAGGCTGCTGGAGTCAATCATTGTCATGGTATAAGGGGTTCCAGGTTATTCCAGAGTCCCTAAGAAAACTACAGAGACCAAGATCTATCCCAGGGGATGAACTAGTCAGGCCAGGAACAAAGTCAAGCAATTGCAGAGAATTCTGCAAGGGGTCAGGAGACAAGTAAAGCTAAGGTAATGAGTTGGATAAAGCAACCACAGCTGCTTAAATGAGAAATACCTACATGGTGAAGGAGATGTCAACTGCACGGTCCAAACAACAGTCTGATAGGGCTAATACTGAGACCAGACACTAGCAAGCAGACAAGGACCAAAGGACCAAGACATCTGGTGGCATGCAGACCTAAGCACCTCATCTTCTGTGATCAAGCCAGGGAAAATAGTCACTCCTTTCACCTTGATGCACAGCCCATCCTCTGTGCCCCAGCTTCTCCCATACCCATCACCTGAGTATCTCTTCCTGGAGGTAGCCTGCCCACCCCATGGAGCTGCCTTCAACACTGCCTTCAGGCAGGCAAGACTCCAGTGGCCCTGAGGGCTTGGTAGGGTGCCCCCGAACTGCTGCCGCCCCCATGAGAGTCAAGAAGGACAACCTGTGCCACAGCCACTTGTGTCTGCTGCTGCTGCTGCTGCAGGAGCTGCTGGAGAAGCTGCATTTGGTGGTGGGCAGAAAGGGGTGTTCCTAGGTCGGGCAGCTGGGCAGACGAGGGCAGAAGCATCTTGGGTGAGGCTGTCAGGATATCTTCAGGGTGGAGGCAACCCTGCAAAACACCAATGCTGAATGAGTGATCCTGTGCCTCTCGCTACAGAGAGCTGCCAGGCACACACGGGCTGTGGCACAGAGTAGCCTCCCAAAATACCCAGGAAAGAAGCTGCTGCATTCAAAGCAAAAAACACTTTGCCAGGGGTGCTGAAAAACTCTGAAAACATTTTTTTTCCCGTTTTGACAACAGATGAAATATTGTTGTAGGAAACTCTCCAAAAGGCTGATGCTTCCTATGGGAATTTCCACTGTATGAAAAATATTTTTTTTTTGTTTATTTTTTTTGTGAGGGAAAACATGCCTCACAGCTCTGTCCCAGACACTTTCCATGTGGCTGCACATACATGAGGCTCAGCACTGCGCTCACCGGGAGCTCCCCAGGCCCCGAGCCAGAGGGCAGTCCTGCAGCAGCAGATGGCTTTGATCCAGGGAATGCTCCACAATCCATCTTGATCCCTGAGCCCACAGGGTGTGCACAGAACTGTGCCTAGAGAGTGAAGGACAGGGACCCACGCACCTTGGCATCAGCATAGACACTTGCCTCCTTGCCCACGGCATCGAGGTCAGTCACACCACGGCTGAAGTCGAGGATGTCAGCTCCAGGCAGTGGCAGCTCGACGGCGTCAATGTCTGTCTCCTCTGCTGAGGCAGCTGCCCTCTCTGCACCGGTGAGGCGGCAGACTGCAGGAGCACCATCAGAGTACAGCACAGCCCACTTGCAGCGATGTACCCACAGTACAGAAAGCAATGCACACCAGTCCCTACTGCCCCCACGTCACCCACCCTCCAGCTCTGGAGGAAAGCAGGTACAGAGTGACACGGCTGCGCTTCCTGCTGCCGCGTGGGATGGGGCTTTGAGTCTGAAAACAGCCCCAGCCCCAGCACGTCAAACCTGGAGAACAGCAGCCAAAACCCCTGATGTGGGAGAAAAAGGCCATCAAGAGCAGAAAACAGAGAGGAAGCTAAAGAAAGGTAAACAAGAGATTACAGGGAAAAAAAAAACCCGGATGCTCAGAAATCCCCAGGGAGCTTGCTTATCATGGCCGGGACATTGTGTGTAGGAAAAACAAACAATGACTGGTCCAAGACAGCCCAATGATTAGGTCATCACAACAGCACCGGGTGCAGAGACAGGCAGGAAACTGTGACACAGCCCAGGCTGCTCCTGATGGGATGGGGAGAGGAACCTAGAACTCAACACAGCAGGCAGCCCTTGCACTGACAAGTGGCACTCCTACAGACACTGACGGTGTTTGACCAACCTCTTGGAAAACATCCATCTCCTCTCCAACACTGCTGCCAGCTCCCCAGGACCCTGCAGAGCCTGGGATAATGGGGTGGAGCAGCATCATTCCTGCATCATTTGCCCGTGGGGCTGACAAGGGAGGGGAAGTTGTCCGAAAGCTGCTTGCAGCCCTGGGAGCTTGATGCAAGATCCCAAGCATAGCTTTGTACATGTAGGGAATTGCAGAGATGGCAATGGACCCTGAGCTGGATCCAGGGCAGAGAGCTGGACCCAGCCCCACAAATGCCTCAAGACATGGGCAAAGACTGCTTAGGGCCTCTTCCATGGAAGCAGCAAGGCACTGTTTGTGCAGCCAAGCATAGAGTATTTAGGCGTCCAGCAGAGTCCCAGATGCTGCTAATGGGCTCCCAGCAAGGGGAATGTTTGTGAGGATGATGGCTAACACCTAGTGAAGGCTCCTTGCTGGGCAAGATCCCAGCTTGAGCCTGAGGCATCACAGGTTAGATTGCTGTGCAAATCCATTCCCCACTGGTGTCAGCCAAAAAGCAGTGGGATGGGAAGATGGTGACTTTGTAAGACCATGTCTGTCAGGCTCCAGAACACTCACACCACCAACCACCCCAGCCTTCACCCTTGCAGAGTACCTGGAACATCCAGGTCGTCCCCATTCCTCTCACTGTCTCCATCCTCTTGTCCATCTGCGTTTTGCTGGGTGTGCTGCAGGCTCAGCTTATGGCAGACCTCAAATGCCTGCCCCACTGTGCGGACAATGCGCATGGCTTGGCTCTGCAGCAGGCAAGGAGAGGAGAAATGTAACCTCAGCTGGGCTGCCCCTGCCCCCTAATGTCCCCAGCCTGGTGCAGCTCTTGGGGGTCTCTATGTGCTGCCACAGGGACTGGGGCAACAGGGCTTGCACCACCAGAGTTGCCAGCTGCAGAGCAGCACCACAGAGTCCTGCCCTAGATATCCCACTAAGATGGCAGGATGTGCACCCCAGCATCTTTACCTTCTTCTTGGATTTGAAGACATTGCACCTGAAGACATTGCTAGACCCATCCCTGGCAATGTAGCTGAAGATCTTTAGGTCCTGGGAGTCATGAGACACGTAGAATATCCTGCAAGGACAGAAAAGAAGGAAGAATAACCTACAGTGCACATATTACCCACAGCGCCTGGGAGACAGGCAAGGCCACAGCACTTCCCTGGGCATGTCCTGGGGTGCTGGCCAATGCCCAGCCTCTGCAGCACATCCCTGCTAAAGGCCATCAGAAATTTTTTTGGCAGTGGTTTTGCCTGGGCTGGGAAAATTAGCCTGCTGACTCAGCAGCAGCAAGCAGCTTGTGAAGGCAGCCCAGAGCTTTCTCTGCTCAGCTCTCCGGACCAGGCTGGCAGCCCAGGAGCTCTCCATGGACAAACCTCACTTCTCTGCCTTGCCTGCTCAGAGCAAAAGAGGCTACTCCTCAGAATCACAGAAACATTCAGGTTGGAAAAGCCCCTCAGAATCACCAAGTCCAACCAAGATCCCTACTCTACAAGGTGCACCCTAAACTATATCCCCAAGCACCACATCCAAATGACTTTTAAACACATCCAGGGTTGGCGACTCAACCACCTCCCTGGGCAGCCCATTCCAATGCCTGATCACTCTTCCTAGAAATTTTTTTCCTTATATCCAGTCTAAACTCCTCACTCCCATTCAAGCTTCCCTGGGACACAGGAAGAAAGCTGAGGACTTTGGGAGAGCAAAGCAAGAAAGGAGACCTGCCCTCCACGGGACTGGTGGCAATTCTCCATGGTCAGTGCCCAACATAGTGCCAGTTCTCACTCAGCAGGCTTACCTGTAGATGGGATCATGCATGACAAGCATTTTATTCTCATCCCAGGCCCATTCTTTTTTCTGCAATGAAAGAAGCTGAAAATGAGTACGTCAGATGCTGCCCTTGAGATCAAGGACAGGGCAGAAACAATCCAGGCACAGATCTGGGAAGCTCTTGTCATGGCTCTGCTGCTGCTCCCTTGCAACCCTTTCTTGAGGGACAAGTCCTGGGGATCAGCAATGTCCCACATCATGTCCCACAGGGTCCCCTTCTACACTTGCAATAGGACTGGCTCAGCAACCTTGCAGGAACATAGCTCATCTGTGGCTGATCCCAGCCCATCCCTCCCCTCTCCTAGCCCACAAGCTTCCCAGAAATTCAAGGATGCTACAGATTCTCACACTGTGCAGGGAGGGCTTCTGCTGTCAAGGCACCATGGCTGTAGGGACCAGAGCTGCCTACCTTCTTCTTCTTCTTCAGAATGACTTTCACACCATCCACCGACACAATGAGACTCACTTTCTTCTTCTTGATATTCTTGGCTTTAAACTCATACTGCAGGGGAAGAGAAGACCTGAATTAGGCTTTCTGTGCCAGGAAAGCCCCAGGGAAGGCTGAAGCAACTCTGATGGGAAGGGGCAAGAGGAACAGGGAAAGCTTTCCCTGACCCCACATGCCCTCTACACTAAGCTCATGCCCACATCAGCCTACGCATCTATGCTAAGGCATGACAGGGACATATTTTGCCCCAGTGTCCTTGTGCCCAGCATCTGGAGGAGCATATCCTAATGCAATTTGGTCCCTGGATGCAGATAATGGTTTGCTCAGCCCAGGTTGCTGCTGGAAATGTTAACTTGTGTTTGGAAGGCACTTGCTCTGCTCCGCCGAAGCCCCTGAAGAGGGACTGCTACCTCCCCAGCCCTGCCAGCCCCTGGGGCTCTGCAGCCCAGCCAGGTTTGCCCTGCTCGCTTGCTACCATTGCTGAACTCTGGTAAGGGAAATGGCATTTTGAGTGGGGCTTTTTTAGGCTCAGCATAATACTGATAGCTGAGGACTCTGTGAACCCCTCCAGGGGAGATGGGATAATGCAATTACCCACTTCAATTACAAGTCACTGGACAGGAAAAAAACCCAACAGGAACTTTCAAAGATCAGTGACTAAACACAAAGCTTTGGTCTGGCCCAGGGAGAGAATGAGGCTGCCCAAAATCCAGCCACTCTTTCATTTAGAGCAAGGAAGGGGCTGCCAAGGAAACAAGCTAGGTGAGCCATTTAGGTTGAGCAGCCCCCTGCTGTGGGATTTTTGGGGAGCCCCATAATTGATTTGTCATGAGTGCACCCACATCAGGTACCCAATGTGCTGGTCCCACACTTAGGGTGCTGTGCACGGCCATGGGTAGAGATCCTTTGTGCCTGCCCAGCATCAGAAAATCCCTGCATCCTGCACTTCACACACCCAAGGAAGGGGAATTTAATTAATCCTCCCATGGTTTCGGCAGTCTCTCTGCAGAGGGAGCAGGCGTCCTGATGCAAAGCCTTGCCTCCAGTCTGTGCCGAGCCTCGGCGTGACATTTCCAGCACTGCATGATCTATTCGCTTTGGCAGCCAGAGCCAGCAGGCAGGAAAAGCTGCTGGCCCTGACCTGCGATCAAACGATAAAAGACCTGAAAATACAATTCCTCAAAGCCATTTTAATGTTGATGAAGGGGGTGGGAGATGCAGATGACTCAGAAAACAGTTTTGGAGGGGAAACACAGCTCTGCCCTCCCTGGTGCACAGACCAGGCAAGCTGTGCAAACCCACTCGCTCTGGGGCTGAAGCCAAGGTGATGGCTGGAGAAAGCAGAACTCAGGCTCCCATCACAGCTACAGCCAGCCTCCAAATCCCCAGCGTGTGCCACCCGCAGGGCTCTCTCCTCATGGAGAAGGGTCTTTGCAAAGTCCCTCACCAAAGAGCCAACCAGGGTGGGTTTTCAGGTCCCATCTCTCGTATTCCCCTTCCGTGTTGCTACAAGCAGAGATGAAACTGTATCCAAGTGCCTCTACTCTGAGACACCAGACCAGTACTGAGATCAGAGCATCAGAAATGCCTTGTTTTACCCCAGAAGAAGTGAGCTCCAGGCCAGCTGCTTTGGATTAATTAACCCAGCACCTTATGGAACTCCAAGTCTGACTTTTGCAGGAACTGCCAGCTGAGTTTGGTGCTCTCCACAGCACCCAGAGCCACTGCACAGCACCCTGGGGAGCTGCAGTCTGATTTATTGGTGCTAGCGATCACTGATCACAAACATCAAGGTGTATTTCCAAGATGCTGGACCTGTGGGGTTTCTACTCTGGGCCATCCCAAGTGCTAATTAACGTGGGCAGGAGACAGCAACCCTGAAAAATAACTTGGGGTTAGAAAGTCTATTTTTAGCCTGGGTTTTGGGTGAATAACAGCCCCAGGGCAGTGATGCAGATAGGGCAGGACATTTTAGCAAAGATGCTTCCCAGCCCTGGAGCGCATTTTGGGGACAAAACCAATGCAGAGCTCCTCACAGAGGCTTCTGCAATCCCAGGCTGCAGACGAAGGATTCTGCCCGGGCCTGCCCTGAGCCCAGCAGAGGGAAGTGCTACGGGGAAAGCTGTTCCGTCACTGCCACACTGAAGCCAAAATCCCCTTGTGCTGACAGCTCGTGGCAAAACTCCAGCAAGAACCAAGGGGAGCCAAGAAGTCACATTCTCCGAAGGGCTGACCGGCCAGATCTGCTAAACCCCTGGATAAATCCAGGCCTTTATCCCAATGCCAAGAGAACCAAGCTCCTTTGCAAGCCCAATCCATGCACCGAGAGAGCTGCTGCATACCCTGCCTCAACCAGAGCTTGTTAGTGCAATCACTCCAACGAGCCCAGACGCTCTCTGGGATACATTTCCCATGCATCAAAGCACAGCTCTGCCCAATAAAGCGCTAATGAACTCATGCCCACTGGGACTTTAATGAAGCACTAACCATAATTTAACAACAAATTAGTGAGGAAGAGGATTCAATAAAATGCAATCCAGCCGAGCCACATCTCACACCCCTGGGCTGCATGGGGCAGGCACGCAGAGTCCCATGGGCCAGGTTGCTGATTGAGGAGGGGGTTGCTTTCAAATTTGAGTTTGGGTAAGTAGCTGCAGGAAGGGAGAAAAATGGCTAGGAGAGAGAGAGGCAACAGACTGAACCAAAATGGAGCATGTACAGCTCTGAAGAGCCCAGCAGGGCCACCAACCGTTCATGTGCTGCTTCACTCCCACTTACAGCCACCATACACAGTGTGTTCTGCCTTGTTCACGAGGCTAATTGAGCAAACCAGAAGGATTTCACCCCAAGCAGCAGCTTTGGCTAAGGTCAAAGAGAGCATTAGGTTTGCACAGTTCTTTTAAGTGAGATTTGAGCCACGGAGACTGCCCTGCACAGTTTTGGGTTCATCCCTTGCAGAGTCTGCTGGCTCACAGTTCAGTAGTTCACATTAGCAGTGACAACAGCTGCCACCACAAGCCCCCTCGGTGCCTTGCCATGCTGGAATGCTGCTCCCTGCTTATGGCAGAAGAAAGGCATATCCCACCACAAGTTCTAGGACATCCCAGCAAGCCCTTGCAGCTCCTGTGAAGGCAGCAGCTGATGGTCACAGCCAACCTGAAGCACCAGGTGAGGCATCAGCCCAGGAGCAGTGCCACCCTGGCAACAGGTTGCTGGCCCTATACTGCCTCCTTGAACTTCTCCAAAGCAATGGCAAATCCTTTCTTTCAGCAGACAATAGATGCCAAGATGGGCTTTTTGTTCCTGAAAACTACTGGACATCTCAGATGGTCTCACTGACGTGCTGCACATTGACAGGACCTGCCCTTGCTAACCCCTGCCCTGTAAGCCCATTTCCTCTAGTCCTATCACTTGTCACCAAGGAGAAGAAGCTGTCCTCTCCTCATTCCAGCCTCCCTTCAGGTAGTTGTAGAGAGCAATGAGGTCTCCTCTCAGCCTCCTCTTCTCCAGACTGAACACCCTCAGCTCCTTCAGATGCTCCTTAGGCCACAGGCTCCAGGCCCTTCTCCAGCCTCGTTGCCCTTCTCTGGATACACTCCAGCACCTCAATGTCCTTCCTATAGTGAGTGGCCCAGAACTGAACACAGTACTAAAGGTGTGGCCTCACCAGTGCTAAGTGCAGAGTTATGGTCACCTCCCTATTCTTGCTGGCCACAGTGTTTCTAATACAAGCCAGGACACCACTGGCTTTCTTGGCCACCCGGGCACACTGCTGACTCATATTAAGTCAACTGTCAACCAATACCCCCAGGTCCTTCTCCAAGTCACGGCTTTCAAACCACACATTCCCAAGTCTGCAGCTTACCACAGGGTGGTTGTGACCTAGGTGCAGGATCTGGCACTTGAAATGTTGGACCAATGGTGGGACAATCGTTACCTGGAATAGACCCTGCATCCCTACAGGCACACTAAAAATCACACCACTGCTGCTAGTGAGGCTTCTCACTGAGCCAGTGAAAACTGTGTGCATAGAAAAGCAAAACCAGGAGTTTGAAAAGCCACCAGCATGGGACCTGCTTTGCTGCCAGGAGGGAACAGGGATGAGCAGGGTGAACTTTGTAACAGGAGCAATGGGAAAGCCTCTGTCACTGAGGGCAGGGAGCTGGGTGATGGCAATCTACCTCACCCACACTCTCTGTCTCTGGATACCACTTTCTGACTATGGGTGACTACTTCAGGAGGAGAAACTGCATTTCTCTCCCTTGAGGGAAGGCAGCTCCCATTAGCTCTAAGTTTGGAGAGTTGAATCCCAGCCTTCTGTTTAATAAAGAAACAATACAGAAATAATTAGCCAGCTTGGGATCAAGAAAGGAAAGAGAATTTGTACAACTTCCCTATGATCCCCTTTGGTTTCACACCATGTGGAATTTCCCTGTGTTACTTAGGATTAAATGGTGTAATGGTCAGAAGAACTTTCTTGACCTTCAACCCAGGTAGTTTGTCCATCTTGGGCACAATGCTGGATCTTTAAATATCTGTAATCATACTAAAAGGTTGGATGAATTATATTGAGTACTTGCCAATGTGGCAATCCCAGAAGACAGACAAATCATTTCAGGGAAATACACAGAAAATGGAAAAAACAACAGAGGAACCTGACCTGCATGGGTCCCTGGTTGGTCTCCAACTGAAGCTTTAAGTACTCTACTAAAATTTTTTGAGCAAAGACTGAAAATGGACATTTCAGATATGGCAAGGTTTAAAAGTAAAAGTAATCAAGAGAGAGGAAAAAAAAAAAAAAGTGGTCTTACTAATGAAAAGGAATCGCAGAATGCTAGAGGTTGGAAGGGACCTCTGGAGATCATTGAGTCCAACCTTCCCTGCCAGAGCAGGACCATAGAATCTAGCTCAGGTCACACAGCAATGCATCCAGACAAGTCTGGAAAGTCTCCAGAGAAGGAGACTCCACAATCTCTCTGGGCAGCCTGTTCTAGTGCTCTGTCACCCTCACCATAAAGAAGTTTCTTCTCATGCTGAGGTGAAACCTTCTGTGTTCCAGTTTGTAGATGTTGCTCCTTGTCTTATTGCTGCTGACCACTGAGAAGAAATTGGCCCCATCTCCTTGACACCCACCCCTCAGACATTTATAGACAATGATTGGATCCCTTCTCAGTTTTCTCCTCTCAAGACTAAGCAGCCCCAGGTCTCTCAGTCTCTCTTCACAGTATTAGACAGGTCACTTGTGAACTCCAACCAGCTAATTAGTGAGCAGAGATTATCCCTTTATTTATACTGCCCACAAAAAAAAACCACAAAACCCTTCATCACCTCCATTAGAAAGGAAGCATCTATCTGCTCAGACCACCGGGGCCTTGCCGTTGACATCAGGTTATTGGGAGCCTATTTCCCACCTTTGTCTTTTATGCAGAGTTGGTTATTTAAATAACTTGAGACAGGGAAAACAATGCCAGCTGGTGCGCGCATCATTGCGCAACGCATTCCTACTGGCAGAGCAGTAAAATTGCCCTTTCTGGAGAAGAGAGTAACATATGTTGCTTAATAGAGAGCGTGTGTAACCCTGTCAGCTTGGAGTAAAATTATGTATGAATCCCAGAGCGGTGGGTATGTGTGAAAAGCATGGAAAACAAGGTGTCCTTAGAAACATCTTACCCGTTCCTACCACTCTGCTTCCACGCAGCAGAAGTGTAAGAAAACTTGTAACCATGCACCACCGCCAGGTTAGGCAGAGCAGGGAGATGCTGTCTTTCTAGATTCATCATTCCTCCCCCAACATTCAAAAGCTTCTGAAAAAATGAAGTACCTAAACCTGAATAAAAATGCCCTTGTTTCATTCCAGTCCATCTAAACTGCAGCAGCAACAGATTTAAGCCTGTTGCCCTAGCACTCTCCATCAGCATGGGAAGGTACCAGGCATGCTGTATGGTCAGCTGGTGCAGAATGCAAACACCTCAGTCATGTTTATAAATATGTAAAGGGTGAGTACTTGGTGATGTCCAGTGGCAGGACAAAGGGCAGTGGGGGGAAGCTGGGGCATAGGAAGTTCCATGGCAACATAAGGAAGAATTTCTTCACTGTGAGGGTAACAGAACACTGGAACAGGCTGCCCAGGGGGTGGTGGAGTCTCCCTCTCTGGAGATATTCAAGACCTGCCTGGATGCATTCCTGTGGTATTTGGTTTAGGTGATCCTGCTCTGGCAGGCGGGTTGGACTGGATCAGCTTTCGAGGTCCCTTCCAGCTCCTAACCTTCTGTGATTCAGAAAAAAATTAATGAAAGTTCCCTTAAATAAACTGAATTGGCCCTGTCTCCTTTTTACCCTCTTAGAAAAGAGGTTTAAAGGAGGTTTGCCAACTGGTGAAAGAGCAGTGGCCTGAGAATTCAGTTAACAGGGAATAAAACAATTTCCCCAAAACTCACAGCTCAGGAAGCAAGGTAAAACAAATCTGCTATAAGAAAAAGCATAGAATGTTGTTTGTTTGGTGTTTTTTTTTTTTTGGTTTTTTTTTTTTTTTTGACAGAAAACTGTTATTTCTTGGAGTTTATCAGAAAGGACATGCAGCTCTGAACAAAGCTGGACCACAGAAAGCCCCCTTTGCTGAACACAAAGGGTTGGCTGGCAAGGACCTTGCGACATGGAGCTGCCTGAGCTCTGGGCTCTGTCCGTGGCGATGACCCCGAGGCTCTCCCACAGCTCCTGCAGCTGCTTCATCATGCAAACGAAACTACAAGCACAAGGCTGTCAGGGGAAGGGGAAAGGGCAGGGTACTGGAAGCCAGTGCCCACCTCGCTTGGCACCCCACAGCAGCTCCTCCTCACTACTGGCCGGTGCAGCAACTAATAAAATATCTTTACAGTTAGACTTTAACCCAAGGTCAGCTCAAGCTAATGAAAGCAGGGAGACGTGGCAGACTAGCAAAGGTTTTCCCAGTGCTTTGGGCACTGTTCTCTTGACAAAGAATTAACTTATTATGAAATGACAGCTGAGCTTGAGTTCAATCAGCACAGGCTCCACAGCTCCCGGAATTAATGAAGCCACATGCCTCACAATTTCTGCTGCTGAAAATACAGGGAATGAAAGCAAATCTCAGCAATGTACAGGAGAACAGGTATAACCTGCAGGAGGGAAGCCTGAGAAACCTTGCAGGTATTCTAACAGCAGTAATAAGGAGGAACAGCAAACAGCAGCACTGTGCAGGTGGTAAGGATTCTGCTTTACTGAACACACAAGGAAATGGCACCAACCCAGGTGCCCTTGGATGACTCACAGCTGCCCGAGAGCTGTGCAGGAAAGGGAACTGGAGAGGGACATGGCTCTTTCCTGGCCAAGGGTGCCAAGCCACCCTGGGGACAGGCACAGAAAATAGGGAACAAAAGAGAGGAAGGCAGCACCTGCTGCCCGCCAGCCCTTTGTGGGGTAAACACCACCCAGAGCTCAGCTCTAGGGTCCACTGGGACTGCTAGGAGCAGCCTGCAGGCAGGAACTTTCCTCCTCTCCTTTATTTCCTTCTGGCACACTGTCAATCGGAGGAAGAGCATGGCTTCCAGTGCTGGAGGAGCTGCAGCATGCCGAGGCGGGCAGCACAGTGAGCACAAGACCACAACCTGCCCACACATCCTGGGAACCAACAATTTCTTGGGCCAAAAGGCTGGGAGAGGCCCCACATAGGTAAGGCACACATAGCACAGAGCTTGCCAGGTGTGGAGGTGCTGTGTACCGGGACTGGAAGCACACATATAGGATGTGGCAAACGTGACTCTGCCTGATAAGGGTGTGCAAGCTGCAAGCCACTGTGCAGGATGAGCTGGAGGTCACAGAAACACGCAACACCAGCCCAGAAGCACTTCTGCAGGCAAAGAAGAGGTACAGAGGGGCTTCCCAGATGGGTTTCTGCAGGGACTGCTGACCATCCAAGAGGAGCCTGACCATCTCAGCTAAATGAGAGAACACAATCAGTAATTCTAAATGTATCAACAGAAAGAAAAGAGCACTGGAGAGGAAAAGGAAATTATTTAAATATAGCTTTGGCACAGCAGCAGATCTGCACCTTGGGCATCCAAACCATCCCAGCCAGACAGGTCTAGGAATAGCAGGGCTGTGTCCAGCAGACAGCTGGGTATGGGCTGCCAGACAGTAGAGAATAGAGGCTGTGACTGTCCTGAGAGCCCAGCTGTAGGAGACCCGAGAGCTATGGTCCCTGCCAGCAGGGCGTGCAGCCACAGAGCATCACTCCTTCCCACTGCCTTTGCTGTGGGGGTTTCCACTTTGAAAGCAGAATGATACCTGCCAGCCTGCCCTGGCCCACGTCTCCCTTATACATCACTGCGGCTCTACTGTGGCAGCAGTAGATGTCATGGGATAAAGTGGCTAGAAAGAAAAATGCCTCCCAGGAGGGTGGTCAGCTTCATCCAAAGGCATTTCTGAGTGAGGCTTCAAAACATCTGACAGTTCACTGTTTCTGGGCTGCACTTCATGCCCACAGGGGATTCAAGCTTGCTGGAAGGGAGTGCACTGGAATACTTGATTAGTTTACTAATCTGATCAGAAATAAATGGACTAAACTCCATTTTTCGAAGACTGCCTTAAGATACCCGAACAAAGCGTTGTGCTGCTGCCTCTATTGAGGACTTCCCTTTGCCATGGGTAAGCAATCCCACTGCAGTGCCAGTGAGCACACACTGTCTCCCTGATTCCCATACACAGCTGCAAAGTACATCCAGTTGCAGGCATGCCCACACACCATGCAGAGTGCTTATCCATGGGGTGCTAACAGCATCTCCATGCTCCCTCCTGGGACTGGGAGACAGGCAAGGATGGCAGGGAGATTTGGAAATGCCCATGGTGCAGTCAGTTGTGATTCTTGATGTCAAAACCTGCCTGCAGAACCCCTGCCTGCAGAACCCCTGCCTGCAGAACCCCTGCCTGCAGAACCCCTGCCTGCAGAACCCCTGCCTGCAGAACCCCTGCCTGCAGAACCCCTGCCTGCAGAACCCCTGCCTGCAGAACCGACAGCTCCTGTTGCAGGGCATGGAGTCACAGAGGTGTCTGGGAGCTGAACCAAGATAGCCACTGGCTCCACCAGCAAACCGCTGGCACAGCATGGGCAAAAATTGGACCCACCTCTGTCATCCTGCCAGTGTGGGTCTGAGATGCTCCTCAAGTTTAAGCTTCGCACATCATCCTGTCCACACCCCAGTGCTGGTGGTTCTGCCAGCAGCTTAGTCTTTAACCAAAGGCCATGGTAATTTGGGAGGGGAGAAACAATGAAGCGTTGGATGCTTGTTCCTGGGCTTAATGATGCTTTTTAAAAACTCTTCTGTGGCTCCTTGGAGCTTACATTTGGACATATGGGAAAATGTGGCTCTGAGGTGCATGTGTTCATCTGAAATAAGACATGATTTTGGTTTGTACTGACAAGGTCAGTGCCTATTTTCCCATCCAACTTCAGGTTTAATTCTGGTAACCGTCTGTGACGGTCGCGAGTACTGATGGGTATGAATGGGAATGGGTCTAAAAATACCCCTGTGGTGAGAACAGCACAGCAGAGTTAAGGTTGCTGCTTTGAAACAATCCCTGGATCACAACATATCCATTTATCACACAAAAGATGCCTGCAGTAACATTGAGTATTTCACAATAAATACCTTTTGCTCCACTTGCTATTTGCCAGCAGATATTAAATACCTGCCTTCAACCTCCCATCACTACTTCTAAGTTTCATGAGTTGAACTGCCAAACTAGGACACAGACACAAGACATTCTCAGTCTAAGGAGTTTCACAGGAAATCTCAGATAAATCAGGAATACTAAAAATTAAATCAATATCAATCACAGGGTTAAAGGAGAAAGCTCCTCTACGCTACAGCTTATTGTCACCTCCCAGACTTCCATTTACAAGATGATTTACCTCCCTTACAAGAAACCCCTAGGGATTCACACTTTCCTTTCCCAGTCTCAAGTGATTTTTTGTTGTTTTATTACAAAAACCTAAAATCAGAGACTCAAAGGAGACCTGAGACATATCAGTGTCTCTCTGCCTCCCAAGGCAGCTTGCAGCTGCTCTGCACACTGCAGAAGCCCAGTGTTGTGCAGAGGGATGCAGCAGTGTGATGCACACAAGGGATACAGCCAGCAGAGCAAGAGCAGCCTTCCCAGCAACAACCCTCGGCTCCAACCAGCAGCTCAAAGCCCGCAGCAGGTCCCTGTGCACATGCTACTGTTCACTTGATTGGGGCTTAACCAATACCAGCTTGTAAGAGAACACTGGGGACCCCCTCTGTGGTGGGTTAGGAACTTCCTTCCCCACTATTGAAATTTACCAGACCAACTCAGACGGTTTGGAAGTAAGATGAAGCTATATTTACAGCAAAGCTATATTTACAAGCCTATATACACAACATATTTACATGGATTTACAACTATACACAAGTTAGAAATAATACAGAAGGCCAAATTCTCTCCCAAAGAAAGAAAAGAAGCAGCCCAGAAGGGGCTCAAGGCTACCCTCTCTCTCTCTTCCTTCCCAGACAGAAACCAAAACAATCAGCAAAGCTTGTTATCTGGTTAGCCAAGGTTAGTGGAAGATACTAGAGCGGAGCAAAGGAGATATGAAAGGGAGAAGCGTCCCACAGCAAAGAGGGACAAATTATTTACATTTGGCTTTTTATCCCTCTCAGCAAACCAGTGAATGATATTGACTTCATTATTTTCTTTTCACAACCAATGAGCTAATTTGTCTCATTAAAATATTCCAATTTTCCTCAAACCAACACACCCTTGCAGCATAACCATGCAATTTCTCCCCCAGCTTGGACACATGCTTGGGCGCAATGGCTCTGAGTGGGAGCCAGTGCTGGGAAAAGCAGTGCTTCTCAGCCAGGCATGAAGGTCTGTGGAGATTGTGCCAAAGGCTAGCCCCTAGCCTTGGAAACATCTCTAAACCTCTTTCAGAAATCCAAGGAAGTGATAACAGTGTGGACCGGACCTGTGTGGGAGGTGGCAAGCTCCCATCTGCCTTCACATGCTGCCATCCCCAATGACCAAGTGTGGCATGTGCAAATTAACTGGTGCGTGGGTGCATGCAGGATACTGGTCAGACTGGTTGCAAAACCAACCAGGCTGTGAGCTGCTCACACTAGTTAATGAAAACAAGGAGCAGGCTCTGCACACATCTGTGGGCAGTGCTCTCACACTGCTTTTTACAGGCCTGGAGAGAGAAGACAAGAGATGAGATGCACACATTTTAATATCTGCCACCTGTTGCTAAAATAAGCAGAAGCACATTCCTGGGAAACCCCACATCTGACTGGAATTTGTGGTAGTTTTAATTAGATACACATTGGTTCAGCCCATGCAGGCAATGGCAATGGCTGCATGAGCTGTTTGGCAAATGGCTCCTTGCAGCTGCCCTTTGAAGGTAAGGAGTTACAAGAGCTTAGAAACAGCCTCTGGTTGGTTCAGCCTACCATGGGTTTGAGCCCATGTGCTAGCATGAGCTTGGCACAGCAGCATTGCCATCTGCACCACTTCTGTCATGCCCCTTTACAGTAATCCCTAATTAAACTCCTTCCTCTTTCTGGCACTGGCAAGACCCCATGCCCTGGGGAACTCGGAGAGCTGGGTGCTGAGCAGAGCAGGCAATGCCCAGCTGGGCACCTTCCTCCACCCCAGCAGGGAAACAAAGTTTCTGTCTTCAAGATCAGCTCTTTCTCAAATGTTTGGGTTTTTTTATAAGATCCTGCCTCAGGGCAGCTGAGATCATCCCTGCTCACACAGAGGGGACCGCAGGCAGGGCTGACACCACAGAAGGGCACAGAGTCACCCCAAATCCGCCTCGAGGGCGGGTGACAAAGAGAGGGGCGCTGCAGGAACATACCCACGCAGTGCTTCAGGAAGGTGTCAGCTCAGCAAGGCGAGCCCAATCTGAACAGAGCGCGATTTACACCCCAAGTTGTGAAACTCGGGATTTATTTTGGTGGTGTTTCACTGCTCCCCAAAGAGCTGCCCTCCCACGGTTGCATAAAAAGCCTGAGTAAGACCAGTTGGGAAGGCAGATGAGAATAGCCAGGCGGAAAAGCCGTGACAAACCAAAGGAAGGCAAGCTGGTAATACTGTAACTAAATCAGCAATTACGAAATCCAGACAATTAATACAGCATGAATGAGCAGCAGCAGCATTAAATGCTTAGTGCATCAGAAACAAGCCAGCCCTGTGGGGCTCATTAGATGCTGGCAGTGCTCAACAACGTTTCTGGGTTGTAACTGGAGAAAAAGAGGTAATTATTCATAGCACACTTGTTACATGGTTCTCATTTCAGCAATAACTAATGCAAGCATTAAAAACCATTCAGAGAATTCTACATTTTAGAAGTCAACAAGTCTGTCATATCAAGGAAGGCTGAGAAAACTGGGTTTGTTCAGCCCTGAGAAGAGAAGGCTTAGGGGAGATCTCATAACCATGTACAAGTACATGAAGAGTACTGAAGAGTCCCAGCTTCCTCAGTCTCTCCTCATAAGGAAGATGTTCCTTCATCATTTTTATGGCTCTGCACTGGACTCTTTCAAGCAGTTCCCTGAGGTCCTTCTTGAAGTGAGAGGCCCAGAATTGGACACAGTAGTCCAGGTGCAGCCTCACCAGAGCAGAGTAGAGAGGGAGGAGAACCTCTCTTGACCTACTAAGCACAGCCCTTCTAATACACCCCAGAATGGCACTGGCCTTTTTGGCCACCAGAGCACATTGCTAGCTCATCCATCCGCTAGGACCCCTGGGTAACTCCCTTTGTAAAAAGAGTCCCATGGTAAAGACAAGGAGCAATAGGTACAAGTTGCTACTGGGGAGATTCAGACTGGATGTCAGAAGAATTTTTTTTCACCATTGGAACATTTAGACATTGGAATAAACTCCCTACATTAGGCAGCTTCAAGGCTCAGCTTGCCATGGTGCTGGGCCAGCTCATTTAAACTACATTCTTGAGCAGACAGCATGTGCTTGCAGCCCAGGCAGCAAATCAGATCCTGGGCTGCATCGAAAGATGTGTTGCCAGCAGATTCAGGGAGGTAGTTCTGCCACTTTGCTCTGTGCTGGTGAGACCTCACCTGGAGTTCTGCATCCAGCTATGGAGCCCTCAATATAGGAAGGACATGGACCTGATGGAGCAGGTCCAGAGGAGGGCCACAAAAATCAAGGCTGGAGCACCTCTGCTACAAGGACAGGTTGAGGGAGCTGTAGGTGTTCAGTCTGGAGAAGAGGTGCCTCTGGGGAGACCTAATAGCAGCCTTTCAGTACCTACAAGAAGGCTGGAGAGAGACTTTTTACAAAGGTCTGCAGTGACAGGATGAAGGACAATGGCTTCAAACTAGAGAAGAGCAGATTTAGATTGGATGTTAGAAACATGTTCTTTACTATGAGGGTGGTGGAGCACTGGAACAGGTTGCCCAGGGAAGTGCTTGAGGCCCCATCCCTGGAGATATTCAAGATGAGGCTCAACAGGGCTCTGGGCAACCTGATCTAGTTGAGGATGTCCCTGCTGACTGCAGGGGTGGGGGTTGGACTGCATGACCTTCAGAGGTCCTTTCCAACCCAGACCATTCTATGATTTACCCAGAAAGATTGGACTAGATGACCCATGAAGTCCCTTCCAACCTGGTATTCTATGAATCTATGAAAATACCATCCAAATACCAACAGGTAGGAGAAAGAACTGACTCGCATCTTGGTAAAAATTCCAAGCTAAGTAAAGGCTGAGTTAGAAAACAGTCAATATGGGACTCTGTGTCAAGCAAAAGGATCACAGTACAACCCAGCACAGCACTAGGTCTATGAAAGTTGAGAGCCTAAAATATCTCAATGAAATTAAAACTGCACCTCACAAAAGTATTAAGCTGGCTAAAAAACTTAGAGAAAACATCACTGTTTCCCCCTTGCATGGATTTTGTCTGAAATGTTGTATCTGTAACAAACCATACAGTCCAAATAAAGGTGACAAAATCCACATCACCAGTAGCTCTCCAAAATGAGGAAATTACATAGGTAACAGAATGCTGCTGTGCTTGCAGGACACTTCACAGCAAGGAGAGTACTGCAACACTCATTTTGATGCAGGTCTGCAAGAAAGCACAAGGTATTTCCTATCCAGGTCAAGTGCACAGGAATTTGGCATCTACTCAGACTGATTTTATATGTCATAAGTAGCCTTCTAAAGGTACAAGGAAGAGAAGTGGTGTCCACAAGATGCGGAAGCACATTCTAAACCCCCCTGGAGACATCAAAAAGCGTCATCCCAGTGGAAAGGGCACTATGAAGAGAATGTGGTCTTGGAGAAGTAAGCCATACAGTAAAGTAGAAAGGTGACATTATCACGAAATACAGCACTGCTGAATCACAACTAAGATAATCAATCCTGACATAACGTGTTCTGCCTCATCATACGTTTCAAAGAAGCAGTAGAAAAGAGTTTGGGGGGGAAAAAAAGGCAACAAGAACATGAGGCAAGTTTCTCAGACTCTAAAGTCCCACAGGTTAAAACAAACTCTATTTATCTTCTCCAAAGAGCAGGCCTGGAGGGATTCTGCCTGCAGCTCAAACTCAGGGAGAGCTTCCTCGCCTCAAAGGCTCTTTGACCTTAGGCAAATGCAAAAGATTGACTCTCTGGGAGTTGAAGTTGGTTCAATTCGAATCACAGAAAGTCACAGCTTTTCTCACAGAAGGCTCAGTGGACCTGCACCCCAAATCACTCTCACTTTGGGCCAATTACTCCAGATTCCACTGGTTTAGATACTGAGGATTCCTTAGTGTGCGTGCAGAGGCCAGCAGAGATGTGCTCTTTGTGTTTCAGTACTGCAGAGAGATACGCACACATTCCCAAAGTTCCTGAGGATGAGGGAGTGCTTGAACGAGTCCGGACCAATCCCATCCATCATGTTAAGAGGGAGTAAGAAAATGTCACTGGAGCAAAATGCCAGAACAAAACTGGAAGCCTTGGAGGGAGAAAAAGAAAGAGATGGCTCTCTATAATGCATATCACTGCTGCAACCCAAGAGCAACACTGCAAACTACCCAAGGGAGGGCTGTTGCCAGTTAAAGAGTTAAGCTGAAATGTTTGCTGAATGTTAAAAGCTGAAATTCTTTGCTGAAGCTTCGTATGGTGGATACCTACTTCAGGTGGATTTTTGCAGTTTCTGCTGAAATGGATCAGCAGTCTCCATAAGTTAAGAACATGGTATGGAGAGCTGTTTTGGCTGTGTTTTTTTCCCCCACCATCTTAAACTCACACTGGAGAAGACTAAGGGACAAATTAAGAATTGCTAGGACCCTTGTTCTCAATTGGGGAAGGAAACATTTTCCAGCTGCAGAACGTGGCCACATTTTCAGAGAAGAGTCTTTGCCCTAGGCAGACTTCCTTGCAACTTGGTAAAGTCCAATCCCTCCAGAAATTACAGTTGAAGCACATCACTTCACTCCCTGACTATCACCCACAGGGACACCAAAGCAGCTGGAGGCTGCTTCTGTGGCTGCAGTGCTGTGCCAAGAAACGGCAGCCTTTGCACAGCCATCGCAGCCTGCCCGTGGGGTGAGGAGGAGGCAAGAAACTTCCAGGACCTTCATTGTGCTCTGCACACCACAGCCCTTCTCCACTGGGACTGGAAGAGTGCACAGCTCCTTTATCTTGTTCTCGGGTGTGCTTGTTCTGCTGTCCTACAATAGACACATCCTTTCCCCCAGCTCCCTAATTAAACCAGATCCATTCCACAGACCAGCTCACACAACGGTTTCTGTAGCCTCTCCTCTTCAACAGATGTGATCCTTTCCTTCAGTCCCACGTGCCACAGGAACACGTTGTAACACAGCCACCCTCATAGCTCTCACGGCCACAAAATCCCATGCCAAAATCCTTCTCACCTTGCCGCAGGCTGCAAGGCAGGCTCTGAAGCTGCTCTTTCCCCTTGGCCGCTGGTGTACAGCACCCCCTGGAACAAATCTTCCTGCTGCTCCAAGCCAAAACCACCAAGGATTAATTTTAGCAGTAAAGAAACTGGGGCACGTGGCATACTTTTTGCAAGGCTGCATATCTCCACGTTTTGCCTCTCTTCTGAGGTGATTCAGCAGAGGAGAACACTTCAACAAACTACATCAAGGCCTTCAGTCCTTGGCTTTTGAGGATCATCCACAAGAGTAGCATTTAAAATGCTGACTTCAGCTGGGTTCAATTTGAATTCAGCTAAGCTGGCTGCACAATGATCCCTCCCTCAGAAAGAGCATGATGAGTTTAGACTCCCTGAATCTCAGTTTCTCATCCATAAACCGGATATCAAATATTGCTTAACCCCTGACTCGCTGCTTGTGAGTTTTTTTTTCACTCTTTGCTCTTCTTTTCCTGAGTTTTCTGCCCTTAATGACAAAGTAAGACCCAAGTACCATCTCTGGACATGTTCACACCTGGCTGGAAGAGGCAGTTGCCCAGGATACAGCTGCCTGTGTCTCCCTTGATCAGGTCCATGGAACATTGACTTCAGCAGTTGGCACACAGGAGCAGAGGGACCCCACTCCATTTCGATAGGGAAATGCTGCCATGACGACAGCAAACTGGTGAAAGCCCTCATTTGTTAGGAGAGCAGAAAACTCCATGTTGCAGTAAATTAGAAGGAAAATGCTCCACATAAAAAGTAATGCCATGAGTATGAGGAGACACAACCTTAAAAGGAACTGGAAAAGGGGGATGGGTCCAGCTCACCACTGTGTTAACGAGGAAAGTACTGGGAAATGCCAGGATGAGTTGTAGATCCTGAAATGAACCACATCTCAGCATATCCCTCTCATATCTATTTTCTCCTCTCAGGTACACCAGGAGCTTTTTCTTCTGTGCAATTAGGGATTTACTCTTAAATAAAAAGATAAGTGGAGACTGTTATCACTGCAAGCAAATTTCTAGCAGCAGAAGACCACCACCTCTGTGACAGCAGTGGGGCTGCAAAGCATGCACAGCCCTTTTCAATAACAATACTTTCTGCGTGGTTTATGCAAGTTAGAGGGTCAGACAGCTCTGTCACCTTGAAGAAGGAGCAGAGAGCTATCAAAGAATGATGGCTTCTGTAAAAACTCTTCAGAGCCTCAGAAACAGCAATTACCAGCGCACTTATCACACTAAATCTCTCAGAACAAGCTGCAGACCTTCCCCCTTGACAGCCAGGCTAAATCCAATCATGCCTGCAAGCCAGAGGGTGCAACATATCATTCCTGCTTAGGCAGGAGGAAAAGCTGAAGCAGGCACAGGGAGAGCAGGAGAGCCACCTTGGCACCACCAGCAGCTTCCGCAGCATTTGCAGAACCACAGACATTATGTCTGGCAGTGCTGCAGCAAGGCCATGTCCCTGCAGAAAGCAAGGTTTGAAGCACCAGGTTCCCCTGCTTCTAGTCCAACTGAGCCCTGGCATCGAACTGGGCTGACTGTGCTACCAAAACCACGTGTGCATCACAGGGAGCTTCAAAGGAAGGGGCCACAGAAAGCCAGGGGCACCTCTCCACTGTGCACTGACAGCCCTGCATGTGCTCTGCTAAGCCCAGTGGATAACGCAGCCCATCAGGGCAGTGCTTAGACCTGCCCCAAGGAACACTGCCAAGGAAGAACAAGTGTGAAGCAGGAGGAAGAGGAGGGCGCACAAAGGCACAAAAGGGGACAGACATTTGTGAAAGTACTTTACATGGTAGCCATGAACTTAGAGTCAGCAGAACACACCTCTGGGCTGGGAAGGAGCAAAGCTGAAGGTCTGCCCTTCTCCCCATGCTCAGGAAGCCTGGCAGACATTGTTACCCCTCCTCTCCCTTGAGCTCCAGCAGATACTTGCTGGTGTCTCAGCTGGTGGCACTGACAAGCACTGTGCTGGCGGGGAAAGTCCCCAGCTGTGGAGCGAGATGAGTCATGGGGAGATGCTGCTGGCTTTTGGAGAAGGAAGAAATCCCAACCAAGGAAAGGCCAATCCAAGCAAACACAGGGCAAGGATGTGTGATGGGGACATAGAGGACCCAAGGCACTGCTCCCTCCCAGCTTTTTGTCAGCAGCAATAGTCCTGTCCTGGGCTCATTGCCCACTTGGCTCCTGACATTCTCATAGCCATTTGCCTGGCTACAGGCCAGCATCACGCACCATGGGCACTGCTGCTTGTGCTGGCATGCCCAGAATCAATTGATGTGCTCCTGCTAGAGCCCTGAGCAATGCCTGCCCATGGGACACTTGCCCTTAGCAGCAGTGCTGAGCTTCTCAGAGAGACAGGTATGAGGAAGGCCATGCACCAGCAAGCACCCTACCTGGCTCATGAGCTTTCCCAAAGCATGCTCCCCAATCTGGGTTACAATTTCCTTCGTTCTTGCTGGCGCCACAACCAAGCTCTCTGTCCAGCTGAATACTCCCTGCTCTTTCCCAGGCTGGACTCTTTGCTACCAAGCTGTCCTCCCCACCACAAGTTAGAGCCTAGCCATAAGGAACGTGTTGCTTACTCAAACCTGGCAGAGAAGGGCATTGCTGGAAGCTGAAAGGCAATGAGCCTATCATGACTTATTTATGAGGCCAGCTACCAGGGGATGCTCATTCCTCATCTCCTTGTATCCCATCATGCTGACTGGCTGAGCCCAGACATTCCTGCCACTGCATGACAGAGCAAGCCTAGCAGACAGTCAGCAATGGCAGTACTTGTTCATGTGTGCCTGGGAGCACCTTCCCGAAGTCCCTTGGCAAGTAGTGCCCAAAGCCCTATCCCCATACAGCTTCCTCTGCGGCTCAGACCTCACTTTCCCCATTACTAGCTCACAATTCACACCTTCTTACAAGTTCAGATGCTTGCCTTCTGCCAGGGAGTCACTTACCTCCTTAAACTTGTAATTTTACTTCACGAGCATTACAACAGAGTGTAAGTACCACTCACACTACTGAATGATCCCAGTAACCTTAAAAGCTTTGCTGGAAAGCACTTGCCACATCCTGGCCATAGTATTAAAACAGATGGCAATGCCACCATGCTTTGGCCATCTCTCCTGGGAACCATCCCTCTTCTATGAGCAATCTTGGTCAAAAGGCTGCTTCAGTGAATCTGAGTACTAACTTAACCAGCTTAACCAGTTATTAACCAGTATTTAACCAGTTAAATACTAATCACAGGATAAGATCCTGACCCAGTTTGTGCCATTGAGTAGGTGGCATGTTGGTAGCAACACTGAACTAGCCATTATTTGACTATGAATTTCAGTGGCACTGGTGATGCCAGGAGAAATATAATAAAGATCTTTTTCTATGATTCTATGAACTCACCCAGAAATCTTCACCCTTTTTCCTGCAATTGTCAGAGCACCAAAAGAGGAACTGAAATTATTACAGATATCCCTTTGGTTCCTCCTAGATCTAATACAACCTAATCTCATTCATCTCAGATAACCACATCAAGTCATTAGCTCACAGATAATTAATTCACCTCACGCCGAGTGCCACAGTTTGGCAAAGAGCAATGCTGTGCTCTTCAGGAGGCCAAAGCCTAAGCATCTCCTGGCCAGCCCTCTGCACAGGTCCTCACACTCCCCAGATAGGGTTTATGCACACAGGGCCAGCTCACTTTGAAGTCCTGCTCCATTTTATGGCAGGGAGAGCCATGCTGCTCCTTGCATGATGAAAGGAAAAAAATGAAAAGGCAGCATCACTGTAAATGACCTAAGGCTTTTCAAAACTCACCATGGCAGGGACAGGGCTCTCTCAGAAATATTTTAATTGCATGAGCTCAGATTGACAGCAGGTGCTCTACACACAAATAACTGGCCAAAGCCATCCATTTTCACACCAGTCTGAGTGTGTGTGTGGCTTGCAGAGGATGCAAAAATCTTGCTTTAAACGAGCTCACTGAAATTCAGCAGTTTTGCCAATTTGCTAAAATAGAGCTCGGCTATGCAAAGCAACAGAAGTCCCACAAAAATCAGATGTACCTGACAGCGTAGGAGGTGTAGAGGAGCTAGATTTTAAAATGCTTGAAATGCCTCCTTGTTTTGAGCCTGCAAAACTCAGCTGGACACTACCCAGAAACAGGCTTGCAGAAGACATCCAGAGAAGCAGCTTTTAAGAAGTGCCTATCTAGGAATTCATCATTTCTGGCACCAAAGAAAACTTGGATTAAAGCTGCAGTCAGCAATCCAAGTAGCAAGCAAAAAAAAAAAAAAAAAAAAAAATCCAAATTCTCTAGAACAACCACATCTAGCCCCAGCCAGGTAGCACAGGCTGCACTGGAGACGTGCCAGAAGAACAAAGGGAAAAAACATCTGCATGTATTTACGTCATGAGAACATAAAAAACACACAGTGATTGTTGTCATTTAGGGCCCCTAAATGCACTCAGCCATGCTAAAAAAGGCAAAAAACAAACAAAGAAAGATAGATATTTTGCATCTAGCTTAGGCACTTTGAAATCCTCAATAGCTCACAGTCCTTATGGCTGGGAAGAAGAATCAGATGGGCTCTTACTTCCCAGTACCATAACACCCTCTTCAGTAACTGATGGACCGATCCCAGACTGCTCTGATGAGCTCCTATCCAAATTGCTCAAGACTTGTCTGTGGCTGTTTCAGAGCAGAAAGTTTCTGGACTGCTGCCTCCTAGAAAGGCCTTGGCAAGGAAGGTTCCCAGGGCTCACACCAGCAGAAAAAGCTGGATGCAGCTTTAACAATCACTTAATCACTTCTGAGCTTGAGACTTTTTGATGTTCGGGGGCTCACAGGTAACTATCTGGACTTATGGATTGGTTTTCACTCCTTGCATCCAGAAGAGTCAAGAGGCACTTTGAAGGCAAATCTACCCCAGCAACATGGACCAAGTCACCCTGTTTTAGGATGAGGAGGAGAAGGGGTTCAGTTGTATGGACACAAGCCCAATAGACACTTAACAGGCAAACAAGTCCTGGCCTATTGTCTTTATGAGTATTGACATGGTCGTCACTGCTCTGAAGGGAAGCCAGAAAATGTAGGCTTTTGAGGAAAGCTGCAGCAGATTGCTGTCCAAATGAATCCTTGGCAAGGCCAAAGTCCCATTCCACTAAGTACTCTCAGGGCCAGAGATTTGCACCAAGATGCAGAGCAAGGCAGGGTTGTCCCCAGCAAACCCATTTGATGTAGGCAGGAAAAGCAGGCAGGCAGAGGCAGCCTGCTGAGCACCTCCCCCTTCCTCCTGGCCCCCAGAGCTGTAAGAATCTCAGGAATTCTCCAAAATCCTCCTGTTTCTGGACAGAAATCGTCTCTCCAGCCACCACAGTGAGGATGGCTATGCTACCACCAGTCCCTCAGCAGGAGAGGAAGTGGATGATATTCCTTCCTTGCAACACCAACTCCACATATAAAGTCCCTCTCAATTTGGATCCAAAGAAAGGACCAGATTTCACCCTAATGCATACACTTCAGTCTGGAGGAATGTTCTGCCCATGGCTGTTGCTCTGCTTTGCTCCTGGGAGAGCAGCACTAGGCTGGCAGAACCCAGCCAGAGCAGGAATCCCAGCAATGCTGGCTATGCAGTGTCCTCCTCTCTGCCCCCAAAGGGTCAGGTCTCCATCTAAACAGGAAGCTGGGATCAGCCAGACCTGTGGCGCTCACCCTTCAAGTCTTGACTGCCAGAGCTGCTGCTGCTCCTGGCCTGCCCCTCCCTGCTTCCAGCCCAGCAGGAGCAGTTATGGAGGCTTCCAGGGCACTCTCCCCAGCGAGTCCCACGCTGCGGGGCAGGACGCTTCCTCCTTCTTTGCAGGATCACTATTTTCATCATTTACTAGGTAGAGGCACAGCTCAGTGAGGAGGCAGCACTGGGAAAAGGGAGCTACAGTGGTGAAGGAGACAGCAAGGGTCCCCCTCCTTCATCAGTAGTGGGTAACTCAAAACAAATTGGGACACAGCACTTCCACCTTAAACCAGGGACTGCATTAAAACCCAGACAAACCCCAGGGCCAGCAGCTGCTTCACACACCACATGCAGAACCACCACAGCTTGCACATGAATCTCCCATTGCATGCTTTCAGTGCCTAAATAAGCTTACTCTTCCTCTGGATTTTCCCATGCCAATATTTTGGGATTACTTTAAGGAATAAAGAACATAACCACCCTTCTGCTTTAAGAAGGACACACATTCCTTGACCTCCAGCCAAATTCAAGCCAGCCTCTGGCACCCAGCCAGCAAATGCCCTTGCAACACTTCAATAACATCTTGCTTCTGGGTGCAGGGCCTGTACAAACCACAGGATAACAGGGAAGGGTGTATGTGTAAAGTCCCATCAAACCAACCACGCTGGCACCCTCTTCACAAGCAGGACCCTGCCACAAAGAAATAGACGTTAAAAGCCTCTCTGGTAGATCTGATCTGCAAGCTCAAGGCCTCTCAGTGCTTTGCATCTCTCTTGTCTCATGTTCCAAACACACCACTTGCCATGAGAAGTCATTATTTCACCTTAATTTGTGTCCTTTCCCTGACATTCAGAGTTTTATCTCTGAATTTTCTAGACTATGCTAAAGTTTATTTATATTGGTCAACAAGGATGTTTTGGTGTTTTGTTTGCTTTTATTTTTTTTCTACAGTTTACTTAAGCCTTCAAAGTTGTGCCAAGCCTCCCATAATGGTGTGGAGTTATGTGATTTAAGGGCTGGAGCTGCATTCTTTCAAAAGCCTTCTCTTGAAAGGCAGCAGAGGAAACAGATGTTTATAAGAGCTTTTGATAGCTGTTCTGTCCCAAACACTGTCTGGAACCAGGGTGAGCAAACCTTCATAGAGGACTTCTCAGCTTGTGCACAGGCTACAACATTAACCACCATTGAGAGGACAAGGCAGGAGGTAGGAAAGCTGTTGGGAAAAGTCCGCAAACTATTTATGGTCTTGAAGTTTGAAACAGAAGAGCCTTGCAATCTGTGTCCTTGAGCTGTGATACTCCCCTCTTTGGGTTACAATACTCCTCTGCCCCTCTGGCAATGAGAAAACCAGATTACAGCAATGGTCTGCAGGAGGAGCTGAGAGAGGAGCAGGGCAACAGCCAAGCCTGGGTAGGGCTGCTCAGTCACACGAGCTAGATCCCATGAGGCCACCAGAACGACAGTTCATCCATTACTCAACACCTCTGTGAGCATCCTCAGCTCCTGCAGTTAAGAGTGAGCCACCCCTCGAAGACACGGCAGACTCCCTCCTGTGACCCAGGGAGCAGATCAAATTACCTGAGCCTATGGTTACACTGCCACATATGTCAGACCAAGGTCCAAACACTGCCCAAAGGGATGTTTTGCACCTCAAAGAGTAGTCAAGCTTCTGATGTTTTAAGCCTAGGGACAGTGACCTCACCAGGTTTGTGGTTTGCTTACCTCCCAGCTCACCCTTGAACACCTTTCAGTTGCGCAGGTGAGAAACTGGAGTGCAGAGGAAAATTTCACCTCCTGACTATCTGCCAAGCATTATATGGTGAGAGTACCCCAGATCCTGTCTAGAAATATTTTGGGAAGCCAGATGACTTCATTACCAGCTGACATCCCCTGTCACCTACTCACTGTTAAACAAGCTCGCTGCCGGTCAGCCCAGAGCTCATTAATTTGCACATTGACATCTATCAGGCACTAACCAGCTGCCATATGCAGGCAGCACCCAAATTTTCACACAGCTGAAGCACTTATGCAAGCAGTAAAACACAAACACAGCTCTTCCACAGGTAGCACACTGTTTCTTTTGAGTTGGGACTGATACACAAGGAAATGTGGGAAACCTAGGAAAGAACAACCCCAGGTACCAGCATAGGTTGGGGACTGACCTGCTGGAAGGCAGTGAAGGGGAAAAGGACCTGGGCGTCCTAGTGGATGGAGGGTTGACCATGAGCCAGCAATGTGCTCTGGTGGCCAGGAGGGCCAATGCCATTATGGGGTGGGTAGAAGGGCTGTGGTTAGTAGGTCAAGAGAGGTTCTTCTCCCTCTCTACTCTGCCCTGGCGAGGCTGCATCTGGAGTATTGTGCCCAGTTCTGGGCCCCTCATTTAAAGAACAATCTCAGGGAACTGCTTGAGAAAGTCCAGTGCAGAGTCACAAAGATAATTAAGGGGATGGAGCATCTTCCTTGCAAGGCGAGACTGAGGGAGCTGGGGCTCTTTAGCTTGGAGAAGAGAACACAAGACTGAGAGGTGACCTCATTCATGTTTATAAATATGTAAAGGGTGAGTGCCAGGAGGATGGAGCCAGGCTCTGCTTGGTGATACCCAATGACAGGATAAGGGGCAATTGATGGAAGTTGAGTCGAGTAGGAAGTTTCATGTAAACATGAGGAGAATTTTTTTCACGGTGAGGGTGACAGAACACTGGAACAGGCTGCCCAGGGGGGCTGTGGAGTCGCCCTCTCTGGGGATATTCAAAACCTGCCTGGATGTGTTCCTGTGGTGTCTGGTATAGGTGATCCTGCTCTGGCAGCGGTTTGGACTGGATGACCTTTCGAGGTTCCTTCCATCCCCTGACATTCTGTGTTTCTGTGAAATCTCCAAACCACAGACGGGCTACAATTTNCTAGTGGATGGAGGGTTGACCATGAGCCAGCAATGTGCTCTGGTGGCCAGGAGGGCCAATGCCATTATGGGGTGGGTAGAAGGGCTGTGGTTAGTAGGTCAAGAGAGGTTCTTCTCCCTCTCTACTCTGCCCTGGCGAGGCTGCATCTGGAGTATTGTGCCCAGTTCTGGGCCCCTCATTTAAAGAACAATCTCAGGGAACTGCTTGAGAAAGTCCAGTGCAGAGTCACAAAGATAATTAAGGGGATGGAGCATCTTCCTTGCAAGGCGAGACTGAGGGAGCTGGGGCTCTTTAGCTTGGAGAAGAGAACACAAGACTGAGAGGTGACCTCATTCATGTTTATAAATATGTAAAGGGAGAGTGCCAGGAGGATGGAGCCAGGCTCTGCTTGGTGATACCCAATGACAGGATAAGGGGCAATTGATGGAAGTTGAGTCGAGTAGGAAGTTTCATGTAAACATGAGGAGAATTTTTTTCACGGTGAGGGTGACAGAACACTGGAACAGGCTGCCCAGGGGGGCTGTGGAGTCGCCCTCTCTGGGGATATTCAAAACCTGCCTGGATGTGTTCCTGTGGTGTCTGGTATAGGTGATCCTGCTCTGGCAGCGGTTTGGACTGGATGACCTTTCGAGGTTCCTTCCATCCCCTGACATTCTGTGTTTCTGTGAAATCTCCAAACCACAGACGGGCTACAATTTCCATCTGGTGCCAGCAGCCCCATGTCCTGCACCCACCTCCCGTCCCATTCCCAACTTGGCAGCATGAGTTCCTGTGCCAGATGCAGCACTATGAGCACAGAGATGGCTCTGCTACCACTCAGGCTGCAGCTATCCCCAGCCAAAGCCCATGGGATGCCCAGGTAACACAGGGCACAGCCAGTGCTGGGGATGCTCCAAACGTGATGGTGTGGCACATGCAGGCACCATACATGGCTTACATGGAGATGTCAACAGGGAGGGGGATGGTTATGAATAACCTAGAGGATAGGACTCATGTAAGAGAAGGCTGGAGGAGGAGATGGAGGAGCAGTGCCCCCACCACCCCAATATAGAAGAGGAAGGAGCATCCTCACCACACTCACCCTGATCCGTCGCATGGCCGTCACGATCTCCACCCGGCTGTTCGGCCGTGGCACATCCAGGCTACCGATGTACTGGAGGGAAAGGAAGAGCAGATCAGTCAAGTTTTCACAGTGCTGAAAAGCACATGGTCCCACTATGGCCCCTATGACATTCCAGGAGGGAACCCAGAGCCCCTTTTGAGGAACAGCTGACATTTTGCCTACAGTACCCAAAGCCTCATACATCTCCCACCATGAAGCCATTGCCTCACCACATTTCAAGGATTCATCAGCCCTTATTCTAACAATAAAGTAACTTAAGTAATCAGGCCACCAAGCCTCATTCATTGTTGCCATGACCAAAGTACGCAGGTACAGCCAATATCCCCTCAGCTGCACTGTCATCTATTACAGACCTGGATATTGGAATATTCCTAAAATAGCCAGGGCAATCTGTCCCGTGCTGGGCCCATGGCTGCCTAATGACAGCCCTGCCAAACCCTTGGCTGTTTTTGCAGCAATGCTGAGCCTCCAGGCCAAGCCTGCAGAATAAAGGAGCCGCTTTGCTATTCAAAGGGGACCAAAGGCAATGGCACTGCGACCCAGCACGGAGAGATGCTGAACAAAAACCTTTTTAAAAATAAAATGGAAGAGGGCAGATTCAGAGGAAGGATCAGAAAACAGACAAGCGATGAAGAGTCAAAGCTGAGTGTTAAAACCGTGTAGCTGGAAGAAAAGCTATTTACTAGCCCCCTGTGCTCCCACGCTTCAGCTCAACACCAGCACTGACGTAACCCTCAGCAGCACAGCACGGGCACCAAACCCGGCAGGGCTACGTGTTCCTGGGAACACAGCCATCACCTTTGCTGACACCATGAAAACCCAGGTCACTGGTTTCAAGTGGCAGCACTAATTCGGGTGCTTAAATGGCTGAGCAAGTGCTGGGGGTGACTGCACAAGCAGAGGCTGCAGAGAGGGGTTGTGTCTCCCTCAGCATGGCTGCAGGACTGCTGGCTCCTCTCTGCCAGGACACTGCTGTCACTTCTTTTGAGGGCAGAACACGGGGACTGTGTGACCACACCTGGGCTTTGTGTGTTCGTGCTTGATGTCCTGGAAAGCCCTTCTTGATAACCACCTGTGCTCATATCCCAAACTCAAGGAGCTCCTCATTCAGTGTAGCCATCCCCAGCTGCGTGGCTGCAGACAGAGGCAGGCATCCAGCAACCAGCGCGGGGCAGTCAGTGTTGAGAGCAGATGCAAAGAAAGGGGATGTAAAAATAAACAGCAAACAGCTGGCATGTTCATCACGTGTGGAGGCTGCCACGGTGCAGGGCAGCTTTATGTAACCAGGAATTAAAGCCCACAATGCATGCCGCTGGCAAAGGCAGCCCAGACCCCAGCCCCTGAACGAAAGCCTGACTGCAAAAGTGCAGATCTTGGTAAGTTTCCAGTCACATCCCTAAACAGAGCCTGTCTGCTCCTTCAAATGTTCAGGTCATACTAAGAGAGAAGGCTTTGACATCAATCGATTTCCTTTTCTTATATGAAGTCTTGAAGCCATCAATAAAAAGCAGGAGACAAGGAGAGCTGCAGCAGCCAGAGCACTGGCTACAGAGTCACCATGCAGCAAGAAGAAACCTTTCCCCAAGTTCCCCTGCCAGGTAAACATCTTGGCTGCACAGCAATTCTCCCTCTGAGCATCCCCTTGCCACTCTCCTGCTAACCACCTGCAAGGGAAACCTCTTAGCTTACATGAGGAGAGGGACAACCTTTTCCAGCCAAAGGATGCCTACCAGCTATTCCCAACAGCACAAGGTCACCACTGCTGGAGGGGTCATTGCTTTCCTTTGCCCCACATTTCCTTCCCCAGGTAAGCTCAGAGCACAGACATGTGCAAGGACAGGGCAAGCAGTGGCAGCTATCGGCTGGGCAAGAGGTGGCTCCATCCACTGCTGGCTCCCACAGCCACATGAGTTCAAGAAATACTTGGCCTCCTGGATAATGACCACAACCTCAGCCAGCAGGAACTCTCAGTCATGCCTGTAAATGTATTTGTGAGCCCTGCAGGGCTGGGCTTCCCCATAAGCAAGTGATGTAAGAAAAAACAGACTCCACTGGGCACCACCTCTTGAGATAGCCCTCCTGGAAAACTGCACCAGCAGCAGGAATGTCTTGATCTATGCCCCTTTATTCAGCTATCCCACTCCAGCCCATGTTCACATGTACCCGATCCAAGGAATTCAGGTCACAAACGGTGCAAGATTCACTTTCACTCCCAAGCCCAGGCCCCATGGTTTCCTGCTGCATCCCACAGCAGCATGCTCCACCAGAGCCCACAGCACCTCCAGCCCCGCTGTGCACTCACTTCACACAGTTCCTGTGTTCACAGGTTCAAAAACCTCCACCTCTCCCACACTCTAGAGGCAGGTATTTTGTTTGCATGTTTGATGAAACTCAACAGCTGGACAAAGTTTCCCTAGATTATTTTTGCCTTTGGGGCAGAAAACAGTACACAGGAACTGCACTGCAGACGGACAACCCTTCGCAGTGTGGCAAATATCTCCCCAGAAATGCAGAGTTGGAGGCTGGCCTTTTGGCTAAACTACTGCTTCCCAGGTGAGGAGTTCTTGTTCAACACGAAGAACTTCTTTACTGTAAGGGTCACAGAGCACTGGAACAGGCTGCCCAGAAAGGTTGCAGAGTCTTCTTCTCTGGCAACTTTCCAGACCCATCTGGGTGTGTTCCTGTGCAACCTGAACTAGATTCTATGGTCCTGCTCTGGCAGGGGGGTTGGACTCAGTGAGGAGGTCCCTTCCAACCTCTAACATCCTGTGATCCTGTGAGCATGAGTGGGCTGACAAACCATCCATATTTATCAGTGATTGCAGGTGCAAACACACTGAGGACCTCTCCTCCTCTGCACTCCTCCAGCCCTCCAACTATAGCATTGACTTTCATTTTGGGAAGAGGTGTGGGGAAAAGCAAGTGAGGATCAGCAAAGCAGATGGAGCCTTTGGGGTGCAGGACTAACCCTTTGCCCCATCCCAACACTGAGACTCAGCTCCCCACCCACAAGGCAGAAGTCCCAGGGGCCCCTGAGCTCCCAGACCACAGACAAGGGCTTCTGTGCTCCAACTGAAGTGCCAGGCATGGTGGTGGCCCCGTTCCCTACTGGGGCTTCCAGGGCTTGGGTCAGCATCCGTGCCAGCAAGTTCACCACACGAGTAAAGGAGTCAGCAGGGCTGAGGCTGAGCCCAGAGAGGAGAAAGGATGGTGGCCAAGACAAAAGGAAAGAAAATAAAGCTGTGTGAAAGAGAGCTGACAAAGACAACAAACTTGTGAAAGAATCCATCCTCCTCAGTTCCCAGGGGCTTGGAGAGGGTGAAACCATATGTACATATGCAGGACGCAGCTTTCCCAAATAATTTCCTCCATATCCATGTCCCCACCTTCCAGTGGATGAGAGGCAGAGGTGAAGCCCCCCACTTGCACCCAAAAGCCAGGAAGGATTAGAGGGTCACCAGTCTCTGTGTTCTGAAGACTGGGGGCACAGCTGGCTGGGTGAGGGCAGTTCCAGGCAGCCCTCTCCTCCCTGGCCCAATTAGGAGGAGAAAGGCCACCCAGCTCTGTGCACCAGTGAATGAGCAGCCAAGGGGGTCCCTCCTGTAACGAGGCACTCTGGCAGCCCCACAAAGGCAGCCCTCACTTTGCAAACAGCCAGAGCTGCTCACGCCTCTATCATCCAGCAGCACAAAGCACCTATTCTGTAGGGTGCTTTTGGTCCCCCAAGCGCCCTGCTGCTCCCTATCCCCGGGGGTGCGTGGGACCCAATATTCCATTCATTCTTCCCGGGCCCCTGGGCAGGCCAGCTGCTCTCCCTGACATGCCACAGGCTTGGAGGCTATCATCCACTAGGCTTCTCAGCACCTGAAGAGAGCTTGCTTGCTATACCCCTCTCATTCAGATGGGCTCCCCTGGGCTTCTCAGCATCTGAAGAGAGCTTGCTTGTTGTACACCTCCCATTCAGATAGGCTCCCCTGTCTGTCCCAGTCACTGCTGTAAGAAGCCGTCAGACAGCCCACACAATGCACCCTCCTCCCATGGCTTACAGAAGACCTATCCAGTTTAGGAAAAAAACAGTCCTCTGTAGGTCACAGTCAAAAAAAACCCAAGAAAACAAAGGAGAGTACTTTGCCAAAGCACTACTTGAACAAGTCACCCAGCTTCTCGTTTTCCTTGGGGGCTGTTTAATATTGCTCCTTCACTGTTCTGCCAGAAATTAATGCTCTTGAGAAGGTGCTTTTTTCTGTGACAACAGGTGGCAGGTGTTCCCACAAAACCAAAGGCCAATCACACCCGACAGGGGGACGCATTCCAAAGGCTGTTATTGAGGTGCCTTTTGGGTGGTGGGCAGTGAAAGCCTCCTCAGAGAGGACTTGCCGCCTTCCCGAGGGAGGCACGCCGCTGCTGCTCTGCCAGCCCAACACCACGGGCAAAGGTCAGGGCTGAATCATACCCAGCTTACAGGGGAGCCCACGCTGGCTGGCTGCCACGTTTCCAGCTTCAAAAGCTGCCCTGAGTCAGCCAGCTTGCCACGGGTGAGGAACCACTGCTTCTGCAGAGGTGCTGCAGGCAGGCGGGCAGTGCAGGCAGATGTGACGTGTCGGCAACAGTCCTAGACTGGGGCATCGCACCATGGGCCACCCAGCCTCCCTGGGAGCAGGAGAGCCTTATCTGAGAAGGGCCTCCATTACCCGGGCTGAGGATTGGATATTGGAGATACTGGCAGTCAAGTAGGAGGCATCGGATATGGGATGTCAGAGTCCCAACATTTCAGAAGAGTCCAGGGCAGCCTGAGGCTGCACACGGTACTGAGATGCTGCCCCCATGACACAGGGCTGTGCCACAAAGCAAGGGCCAAAGTGCTCAGGCACCAGTCCCCAGTGAGACACCCCAAATTTCCTCAGTGCCAGGGAAACACCCAGCCCATCTGCAGGCTGGCTGATAAGGGCTTCTCAGGCTGCCACTCTCAGGGAAAACAAGTCCTGGGACTTTGGCTGTCCTGGTACTTCTGCTCTCCAGTTGCCCATGCACAGGGCGAGCTGACGCAATCCCAGCTCTGCCCCGCACCCCAGGAAAACGCAGCCTCACTGGGCAGAAAGTGGGGAAGTTTACTCAGCCAGTAGTGGTGTGGGCTCAGTGGCCAAAAGGTACGGAAAAGTCAGGGTGCTGGCTGACTTCAATGGAAAATGGCACTGGCTTTCCAGCCTGAGCCTGGCAGGAGGGGGCAGAGGGCTCTCTGCTGAACTGCAGTGCTCCAGCCCTGCTTGGTCCTCTCTTAATGGGGCTCTACACTCTGAAGACTCAGGGGTACACCCAGTCCAGGGAGCCAGGCAGTTTAACACAGCACATCAGGCTCTTCCAGAGCTAAGCAACCAGTCAGAGGGCAATAAAACAGGGACACCTCAGGTCAGGCAGCACTGGCCAAGCTGATGCCCCAAGGATATTAGCCCTCACTTGCCTGCTGCTCCTAGAAGCACCTACGCTGCCTATGAGCTGAGCAGGGGCTTGAGCACCAGCAACACACATCTCTAAGGATCCCAAGACAAAAACCTGGCATCCGCCAGAGCCATGTTCACAGCACTCATCCTCCTCTCTCACCAGACAGAACACTTGATCAGGGAAGTATCTTTTCAGCAGGATGCAGCCCTATAGCAGGGGCATCAGGGCACAGCGTGTACAGGTACGGCAGGAAAGGTGTTTTCCCACGCCAGTGAAGCAGGGCTGTCTGTCCACTCGCCCCCGTTTCCGTACCCCACCCAGCCTGGCCGCCCACAGGTGCCCCTGTGCAGGGGCCAAGCTTCCTGCGTTTAAAAGCCAGCTACAGGCGTTCCTGCACAGGATGCACAAGAGCAGAATACTTCAGTAGACAGAAGACAGGGCTGGAAGCTTCCCATCCCTGTCACATCTTCCTAGGGACCTTCTGGCATCTTCTGAGCGTACGCAGTGCCCGGCTGGGACCCACAGTCTGGGCACACACAGCTTTGCCAAATCCCAGCAGAGATATTTTTTGCTTAGAGCTTCGCTAAGCAGCCTGTGAACTGACTTAACAAGTACGGCAGAAATATGCCACTGTTTCAGGCAGGAACTTTTGTGGCACTCGGGAAGGTTATTTATAGCCTTGAGCAAGCAATCCTGGGCTAAATCATACTGCAGCTTTGCTCCGGGCTGAGCAGCCCTGACAGTGCACACCATACTCCAGAGCTGCCAGTACAAACAGCCCCCAAATAAAGCTGCCAAATCTCTCCCGGCCAGCTAAAGAGGTGCAGAGCTTCCCACAGCCTGTCTCTGACTTCACAGCCCTGAACCTCACTAAGAAGGGAGCCTGAAGCAGAGGAGGGGAACTGAAGACCCAGATCGGTGCTGCTTGCAACTCAACTCACTTCAAATGCCTACGTACAGAAAAATATACAAAGGAGTAGAAACACACAAGCTCAGTATTCACCTGGGGCTATCATTCTTTTCCTGGTAAACAATTTATCTTTGCAACAGCCAGCAGGTACTGCCAGGGCTTGCAGTCTTGGGAAGACAGTGCGCAGGTAAGCTGGAGGGGTTCACAGGCAGGGACATACTGCATCAGACTAAAGTCTTCTTCCTGCCCCAACTCCAAACATAGACAGCAGCAGATGCTTGGTTCAATTTCAGTTTCCCACGCACGGAAGCAGAGAAAAGTACTGACAAACAAGAGAGAAAATGCCTGGTTGCCAAGATCCCTTAAGTTAAAAAAAAAGAAAATAAAAAAAAAAAGAAAAAAGAAACCACCACCCAAACTACCCAAAAATAATACATCACCTGCTACCCGGAAGAACAGCAATCCTCCCAAACCTCCATTCCTGCATTTATTTGCAAACAGCTCTGCTACCAGGCACACCAAGACCCAGCACACCTTGTTCCAGTCCATGGCAGCTCCGAGGTTCTCGCACCCAACTGCCCCTCCATTGGAAGCCATGTACATTAGGGCATGGTGAATGGATTAAGAAGCCTCAGGACTGAAGTTGTTTCCAAATAATAGCTACTTGCTAAGTGGGACCTTGCTCTGGACTGCATTTCCAGAGCAAGGAGGAATTTCTTGCCAATTTTGAGGAGGGCCAGCTCAGCGAGCTCCCAGCAGTGGCTCTAATGACAGGAAACTGTAATAGTATCCCTGTCCAAATCCAGAAGCACCCAGCACCCCTGCACTTAGACAGGGTGTCTGGCACTCCAAAGACAGACTCTACCACCTTCTTTAATGCCCTCTATGTGCATATCTCTCTTGGAGGTGTTGAAGCAGCCCAAGTCATGATTTCTGGATGCACAGAATGGCTGGCGTTACACAAGCTGACCCTTGGGTTTTGTCCTGCAGCACCAAGGCTTTGGGAAGATAAGGACTAATCACATGTCCCCCTCTTCCTCATCTTGACTGGAAAAGCTGTGCTGGGTGGAGAGGTGGAGGAGGACAGGAGGTGCCTTTGCTCTCTACATAGCCATTTAGTTAACCACAAAATCTCTGCACAAGTGGGAATTTCTGTCCTCCCCCCTGCACCATGCTGCACCTCCCAGTTCTCCAAACAAAAGCTTCAGCTAACCCAAGAGACCAGGTTTTTTGATTTTTATCCCACAATTCAGACCACAAGACTCAGAAGAAAATAAATGCCTTGCATACCCTCAGAGCCAGCTCCTTCAATTCCCAGCAGCCTGACTGAGGCACAGAGGAGTTTGGTGCCAAGAGAGGTGCTCAATGAAAACATCTGAAAGTGTGAAATGCGTTACTATCCCTAAAAACATGGAGTGGGATTTTCCAACTATTGGATTTATCTCCAGAAAATGGATTAACATAATCCTTTGAGGACACTGCTCAGACTTGATGTCTCTGTGCCAGAGCATATGGCTGTCAGTGCCTTCAGTGAGATGAATAGCACAAGTCTCCCGATGGTGTGGTGTGTCAGCATCACTGGCTTCAGAGAGAGGTCCATTGATTGGTGCTTGAAAAAGGCCTGAATCACAGAAGGTTAGGGGCTGGAAGGGACCTCAAAACATCATCCAGTCCAACCCCTCTGCCATAGCAGGATCACCTATACCAGATCACACTGGAATGCATCCAGGCAGGTCTTGAATATCTCCAGAGAGAGAGAGAAACTATACAACCCCTCTGGGCAGCCTGTTCCAGTCTTCTGTCACCCTCACAGTGAAAAAAAAATCTTCTTCATGTTTCCATGGAACTTCCTATCCCTCAGCTTCCACCCATTCATTGCCCCTTGTCTTGTCATTGGGTATCACTGAACAGAGCCTGGCTTCATCCTCTTGGTGTTCATCCTTTACGTATTCATAAACGTTAACAAGGTCACCTCTCGGTCTCCTCCTCTCCAAACTAAAAAAGCCCTAGCCCCCTCAGTCTGTCCTCACTGTCCTGCAGCCACCCACCACTGGAAGCCAGGACTTCTTAGGAGAAAGGCAAGGGGGACAACAGCATGGATGCAAGCAAAAACTGATGAACCAAGACATGCACTACATCCACTATGTGCGCCATTTACAGACGGCAGCAGACAGCCTAGGTGTGAGTGTGAAAATAAAACTAAGCATTAAAACAATCACTCAGCACATACCAACTCATGCCTGCATCACTCCCCTGTAGTGAGCCCCAAGCAGGCTTGTCAGGAATCCCAGGCTGCTGGAGCAGAGAGCACTGATCCAGCTGCTGAGGGCTGTAACACCAGGATCCCCACTGCCCACACTATCAGCAATCCCAGGAGGCTTCTAGGAGACAGGCATGCAAGTCCTGGTCCCAGAGACGAGCATTCTTCTTCTTTAATCTTCCCTCAGAGTTCCACTCTACATCAGAGCCCCTCATTTTTGAGACTCACACTGGGTGCCGAAACAAGACCCATGCGGGTTTAAGTGCATGGGATTTCTGTGGATAACAGGAACTAAAGAAGTGTAAGCATTTAATTAATCTTCAGCAATCTAATAAAGGGATAAGAGTAATTGCCTAAGCCATCTGCATTTCGCATCTGGCATTAGGGGGCTGCTGGAGAAGCCCACAAATTCGGAAGCTGAGTTTTGTGCAGATTGTGCCTGGCAATAGCGCATGCCACAGGATACCAAGTAAGAGAAAGAGGAGCTAACAAAGACTAACGTGCACCACTCCATTCACACAGCCAGACCAGCAGCATGTCAAAAAGATGAGCCACGAGCAACTGAAGTACAACTATCCCAGTCCTCACCCCTCAAGTTGAGCCACCCAAATCTGGCATGGAAGAGGCACACAGAATTTAAAAGGGCAGGTGCTCTTCAGCCTCCCCACAGGTAAGGGGTGAGCAGGTGCAGGCAGCAGAACAGCAACTGGCTCAAATAATCTGGGAGCAAAAGGCTGCAAAGCTGAATTGGAATAGTCCTTCCCAGGAAACAGTTGTAAAGCAGGTTTAAGTTTGTTCTGTAAACAACTCCTCTGCTGTTTCGCTCACTGCAGCATGGTGACTATCACTGGGCAGGCAATGGCCTCTGCAGAGGAACCCTTCCATCCCTGAGAAAAGGGGGAAATAACACCTCAACCCCCTCCAGAAGCTGTAGCCTTGCCACCAGAGCATTTCATGTCATTAGATGTCAAATCTGTGATTTTGTTTGCCCCCACCAGCACATGTGCTCTGAGGACAATGGTGTGCGACAGATGCCTGCCTCCCTGCCACTCACAACTGCTTTACACCAGGTCGTTTTCCAAGTCAGCCTCACTTGGGTGTCCCATCACTGTGGTAACTGCGATCCCCTAGAAACAGCAAAGGGGGCAGGATTTTATGTTTCCCTTTTTCAAATTATCTCATGGCCAGCTACTGCCAGTCAGTGCTACCTGCATGGGGCTGGGCAACACGGGCCAACAACTAGGCTTTTCTCAGCCTGCTGTGAGATTACCAGCATTCAGCCTCCGGGAAGCCACAGCCTGAATGGAGTGAGATACTAAGAGATCCCAATAGAAAAAAAAAATAAAAAAAAACAAAGAGCACTTCCTGCCAAATCCACCAGCAAGAATGGTTCTATATACGTAAGGAGAAACAGCAAGCTTTTATTTTGGGCTGGCAGCCCTCACCCTCCTGCACTCCGACACAAATGGCACGCAGCTCCTCCGTCTGTTCACACGATGCATTTATCCCATTACAGGAGCACCAGGGAACAAGGCATCCCGCAGCTACCAACTGCCGGTCCTCCATCACACCGGCACTCCTAAATTGCCACAACGCTGGAAACGCAGAGCAAAGCCCGAGCCCTCTGCTCTTTCCCAGCAAGATGCACAGAGTCCCGGGCCAACATTCCCAAGGAACACCATGCAGACCCAAAGAGGGATGCTGGGACATGGAGGGATATTCGAGTGAAGCAGCAGAGCGACCCCGCCATCCGCACGCACCCTGGTCCATCTGACCACCTTCGACATCCTTACGGGATGGGTAGGAAACCTCACTCAACTCTTTGCAGCTGAGTTTGGGGGAAAGCAGGCAACGCCAAGGGGAAGGGCTGCCAGGAAAAGCGGAGAAAAGCCAGGGCTGAGCGAAAAGAGAGATGGTAAAACAGAGGGGGTTGGGGGTGCAAGCGCTGGGCGGGGAACCTGCGGACTCCCCACCGGACCCGTTCCTCGCCCGCTGCCCACCTTGGCCTCGAAGCAGATGCCGTGCTGGAAGGCGTCCTCGTTGTGCAGGGGGATGCGGAGGTCGTGCCGGTCGTCCACCAGGTTGTACTTGGACTTAGCGGGCATGGCGGCCCCGAGGCGGCCGGGCTGCCCCTGCAGCGCGCCCGGCACCGCCGCCGCCGAACCTCCGCCCCTAGCACCGACCGGCCCCGGGGCGGGGACGCGCCGCCGCGCAGCGCCGAGGAAGGGCGGGGAGGGGACAGGAGAGGGGCGGCTACGAGCGCTGCTCTGCGCGCCCCCTCCTCTTCCTTCAGGGAGGGGCAGGGAAGCGTTAAAAATGAGGGGAAGGCACCGCTGACACCTAGTGCGCGGTGCGGGGTCTGCACCCCGGCCCCGCCGGAGTTCGGGAAATAGAGCCCCGCAAGTGGTTACGGGGGTGGGAGTCCAGCGGAGCCCCGGGAGTGCGAACGCAGAGCTGTCTCCCCGGGCACGCTGCACCGCAAGCCCTGGGCGGGCGAGCGAGCCCAGGGAGCCAGATCCCTGCTTCTGGGTTGCCACAAACACCCCTGTCAGCTCCATCCAAATATTTCATCTAAACACGGGACATGATGGACATCAAACAAGTTGGACACAAAAAATCTCCGTCTTCTGCTTAATGAAGGGCCAGTCCTTGTGACCAGATCAGGCCTTTCTGTGCTCTACTTTATAAAAGCTCTGAGGCTGTGAACGTGCTCCCCAGAGCTGAAAGCACCCCAGAGCTGCATTCCAGATATGCAGAGCCACTCACACAGCTCTTCCTGCATGTCTAGGCTGTTCCACTCCTCACCCCCACAGCACGATGCTCCCTTCCTATAGATGCTGTATAACTGCTGTAAAGCTCATCTCACTGGAGCATGGCTGGAGAGCTTATGGTGGCCTTTACGCATGCCAGAGGCACCACCTAGGACAAGCCTTTCTGAGGGCAGACATGTCCCACTGCCTCAACAGGAGACCCACAATTCCAAAGCCATTGCCTTGCTCTGCTTGCATGGTCCTGCATGGTGGAGCACATTTCCCTCGTGTGCCTTAGGTTTCTAAATGACTGACACAGTGGTGCTGGCTGCTGACCTTTCTCTAGGCATGACAGATTCAGGGCTGTTGATTTTTTTGGACAATCAATGTGGTGAAACTTCCTTTGAGCTTATAGCACAGCTCAGAGCCAGCCACAGTGTTTCATATGCTTCTGAAAAAACATTGCTTCCTCTCAAAGTGGAGTGGGCTTTGCACCATCCTCAAAGGCTCAGGATAACAGACAATTACATGATAAGCTCAGAAATCCCTGCTCTCAGTCATGCCCATCAGAGGTGTATGGGAAAGGCTGTGGTGCTGCCAGCTTCCCCACACCAGGCTCAGGGTGGCATCACACAGAGCTGACAACTGTCACTTGGACAAGTGAATCAAGAGATGATTTCCCACTGAAGGCAAGATGCCAGCAACCCTGAGCTCTTGAAAATCTTTACCTCTTGTTTTGAAAGGGGACAGGGGACTGGTGCTGTGCACTGCAGCTCCAGGCGCTTGGGAACTGCACTGGCAGAGATCCCTGGACAAAATAAGGTGCAGAGAACTAACATCCACAAGGCACTTGAGCTTGGTTCAGTCCAGAACAGGCTGATGGTGGGACAGGCTTGAGCATGGACCTGCTTTGTGATGTCTGATGCTCTGGGTTCTTGCTGGAGGTGTCTTTACTAAAGCTTTATCTGGCAGCATTGAAGTCCTGGCTGCTGGCAATGATATAGCCACTAGACAAGTCCCTTGGAGGTCTCTAGTTCAAATCCTGCTCCAAGCAAAGCCAGTTTCAACATAACAGCAGGTAGCTCAGGGCTGTCTAGACAAGCTGCAAGTATCCCTAGGGACAGAGATCCCACAGCTTCCCTAAAGCCCTGTTCCAGTGCTAGATTTGATTGAAGACACAGAGTCTTACCAACAGCTGTCTCTCCACAGTTAGCAAAACCCTGTGGATTTGGTAAAGAATTCAGCTGCCATGTGGGAGGGCTTGTGAACATCTCTTCAGTGAATAGTGTCCCCAGAGAGGTTTCACCCACAGGAACAGACATGAGTGTTTGATGGAAAGCCCTCAGTCTTGCAACCAAACCAGCTTCTTGGAGGCAGTCCCAGTAGGTTTGTCTAGCAGCACTGGGGCTGCTTACAGACCCTGGTGAGTGGTGGATGTCCTGGGCAGTCCATAGCCTGCTCCTCTGTTCCTCTGCCATGGTCATGTTGACTATCATCACTGACTGCTGCAGCACCTAGAGCCAACCTGGAGACTACTCTTCAAATACTGAGGTTGAGCCAAATGGCAAGCTTCACTCTGCAGTTGCTTCTGGGCTCTCAGCCTGTGGACATCTCACAGCAGCAGCTCAGTATTGCTGCAGCATGGGAACAGAATCACAGAATGTTAGAGGCTGGAAGGGACCCTGAAAGATCAACCAGTCCAACTCCCCTGCCAGAGCAGGATCACCTATACCAGATCACACTGGAATCCATCCAGGTGGGTCTTCAATATCTCCAGAGAGGGAGACTCCACATCTGGGCAGCCTGTTCCAGTGCTCTGTCACCCTCACAGTGAAGACTTTTTTTCCTCATGTTTCCATGGAAATTCCCTATGCCTTGACTTCCACCCATCACCCTTTGTCCTGTCATTGGGCATCACCAAGCAGAGCCTGGCTCCATCCTCTTGGCACTCAGCCTTTACGTATTTATAAACATTAATGAAACCACCCCTTAGTCCCCTCCTCTCTAAACTAAAGAGACAGCAGTTTGAGGGGGGGAGGAGCCAAGCTGCTTATCACCCCAAGTGGGATTTGGGTGGTACTCTCAGCATCAGGTGCTGCCCCAGACGGTATCACACAGGCTCTGCAGAGAGTTGAGAGTACCTGTGGCATTTCACGTTTCCTCCTTCCTGTTATGTTACAAAAATCAGCTGTGTCTCTGTTCTGTGATCAGTGACCAACTCTCCCTCCCCTTGCATCATACCTGCCAAACCTCCACCTCTTCCTGGTAAAGCCTTTCCGGCTTTTGATCCCAGGACGTCAAGCCTAGCCCTCCACCACCACAATCACAAGATACAGCGAGAGGATTAAACTCTGACACTCGTGTTTGTCCTGACTCTGTTTCCTCCTTTGCACAATCGGCAATTAGAAGCTCTGGAGGCACTCGCTGAAGTTGTGTAACCGGTTTGCCTGTTTTTCCAGCCCCGTGCTGGGATGCGGTGGCACGAAGGCCTGGGACAAAGGTCCCATGTGCCATCCGAGCGGGAGGGGGCCCCGCCAAAGCCAGAGAAGCCTACTGGCACGACCGTGCCCCGCGAAATGCGATTTCGAGAGAACCGCAGGGTCGTGCTGATGGACCGGTCCCAGCAGAAGCGGGTTTGGGTTGCCGCGGAGGCGGCAGGGGGGCAGCTGTGTCCCGGCATCTTTCCCGGCGCAGACTGAAGCCACTCGCTGCCGGCAGCCGGTTGTGGATTTATAAACCCGGGCTGCCATCTCCTGGGAAAGCCGTGAAATGCAGCACCAAAAGCGCGGACCAGAGCTGAGGGGCGATTGCCTTTTCCAGCTTTCCTTACTCCACCTGCCTTCGGCTGCAACCCAGGACTTTCGAAGGTTTCTCCCCCTGCTTCTGCCCCAGAACCGCAAGGAAACTCACACCCCACCTGCAAATCACAAGCTTTTTTTTTTTTTTTTTTTTTCCCTCCATCCTGTAAAGCTGAGAAGATGTTCTTGCAGTGCTGTGTGTGAAAGCCAGCCAAAAAACGGTGCTGCTGTATCCCTGCTGCAGAGACACCCTCACCCCCACCCACCCCCGCCAGCCAGGACCAGCAGTACAGCCCCGCAGCTCCACTACAGCACGGTGGGGACAGCTGACTGTCACCCCCAACTAACAGTGTGCTTGTATGCTGCTCTGCACTGTACTATGCACCCCAAAGCAAAGGACCTGAAAGAACTGGTCAGGAATGTTTCAAGTTTGTCTGTAGTGGTTTTCAAAACACCACAAAGCTTTGGGAGGTTTCAGGACTACAGAACAGCTGCTACTTTGCAAACATCTTATAAAGGCAGTCTGGCTTGAAAATGTCCATGTGTCATTGTCTGGTGTCACCCTTAGAAAAAGCCACTATGAAAATACTGTTGTATTTCCAGCTGAAAGATATATTTGTTACTGTGACATCACCACCTATGACAGAAATCACCTGCAATCCTTTCTGGGAGACTTGGGGAAACATAACATTTGCAGAGTGCTTTGCACGTCGAACACCACTTGTGCCAGCATGGCAAAGCTGCAGCTTTCCCTGCAACTTGTGCCACACTGCTGTGGAAGGAGAGGACAACTATCTGAAGGGAAGGCAACAAGAAGCACCCACCACAGCTCCAAGGATCTGCTATCCCACTTCTCTTGCTGCTAGGTCTCTCAAATGAAGTGATTAAACACACCCACAGCCATCATGGCATGTGTTGTTGCTTCCACAGCCATGGTGCAGCACAGTGGTTTCAGGGAAAACACACTCCATGCTGTTTGTACTTGGGAGGCACACCCTCCAGCTCCAGGGGGCAATAATAAAAGGACTTTTGACCAGGTATGCAAATACATTTTAATTGTCCTGGATGTGACTAGGAATGAGAAACATCACAGAGCATGAGAGAAAATGAGCAGATGGCAGATTTTGCAGCTCTGAGCAATAAATTTTGAAGCAAATTGGTCCTTAGGCAGGTATTCAAATAGGAAAGGTAGGAGCCAGCTCATATCTGGGTGTTCCAGATTGCTTTAATGTCCTTCCATGAAATTCTATAGCAGCAATTTTTTAAGGGTCATGGCCCTGTAATTCAAGAGTCACTAGAGCACACACCCATGCAACATCAAAGCATCCCAAAGCTATGATCCCATGGAAGGCTTGGGCAAGGAGTCACCTTGTGCAGCCTGTCACCTGCACAATCTCAGGTGGGAGAAGTGCTAAGAGAGGTGTGCAGGTCAGCACGGCAAGCAGATGCCTTTTCTGCCTAACAAAACATGGTGATTAACATCTAAATAGCAAGGGCTGAGAAGGACTCAAAGAACTTCAGAAAGGGGAAGAAGGCAAGTCTGCTAGAATTAAGGTTAGGAACTTGCTGGCATTTGCTGACATTTTATTCTGATGAGCTGGCAGAGCTCATTCTCATCAGGCACACATGTATATGTATTTATTTATCTTAGAGGCGGGACAATACTAAAGCTGATTTTAGAAACTCAGGCCCATCTTTGGTATCTGCTGGGGTGTGGATGGATAGCTAATGGGACCATCTGAAAACCCAGATTCTGTCTTCAAAGACGTTTTGGTTCCTTGCACCACTATTTCCTTTCAATTTCCAGTTACCACAGGTTTTTGGAAGGTCTCCACAAACCCCAAGTCTTGAAACATTTCTGTTTCAGAAAGACAAACACATGGTGCTTCTGAAATAAATATGCTCCCTGGAGTGGAGCAGGTGCTGGGTGAAATTAACATTCCTCCCTGCCAGCCTCACCACAGTCTGCAAGTAAACCATGAGAGCCTGGAAGATTTGGGGGACCCAGAATCCCACTGCCGTAGCAGGGACCTGATGGCAGTGGGGTCTCATCCCTGGGAGCCTCCCACGGGGCTCCAGATGCAGGCACTACCTAGGACTAGGAGTACTTCCACAGCAGGCTGGAGCAATGCCCTCATTCTCAAAACATCCCACAGGCACCCAGGAGCCATCCCATACAATATTCATCTTGTTCTAATCTCACTGGATCATTAGTGATAAGCTTGCCTCAATAGCATTAGAAGAAACACACAGAACATAAGCATAATTCTTCACCATCCTCAGCGTGACCACTTGTAACAGTTGTCAGTAAACATCAATAAATGTACTTCACAGCTGCTCATTATAAAAAATCAGCACTTACCTCCTCAGTGTGCAGTGTTTCCCATCCCCACAGCAAGTACAGGGCTCAGCTCTGCCCCAAAGACCTAAACACAGCTGGGAAACACCTGCAGCAAGCTGCAGAGGGTTACACATGGGGCACAGCATCCCCCACTGCTGCCCACCCAAGAGACTGCCACCCAGCCCAGTTCACTGCAAAGTGAGGCACATCCCCTTAAATCACCACTTCTCCGAATGCTCCCAGTGAGGGAAATGAGCTGACCCACATTGTTACCACACTACGGAGGAGAAAAAAGGTAATGCAAAAGCAGAAGAAGCCATCAAATGGGCTTGTTCCCAGGCAGCTGGCAGGTTCCCCTGTCCGTGTGAATCTTGGGCTGCCCACAGCAACAGGGATGGGAATTGCTGAGGATGGATGCTCCAGAGTAGGAGGGCAAGGACCCGAATGGAGAGGGACCTGTGCTGGCAATCTCACAGTGGGACGGCAGGGAGGGCTGCTGCAGCAAGCAGCTGCTCCGGGTGTGCAGCACTGCATGGTGCTGGCTCTGCGAGCCCTTGGTCTGAAATCCAGTCACAGGTTATTGTCGTGCTGCACCCACAGCAGAATCTGGCAGAAGGAAAAGTCTTGAGGTGGTTTTGTTTGGATGCAATGGGATTTACACCCCAAGACCTCCCCTCTCTGCAGGTAGAACCCAGGGCACCTAGGACTCCAGACTAGCCTTGCCCTTATGATCCCAGTCCAGAGTGCACAATTTGAGCAACAGCTTTTATTTTGCATCAGAGACAGGAAGGAATCTGAAGGAATATGGTTTTTCTCAGCTTTTATATGAAGGAGCAAGGAAGAAGAGCATCTTCTTCATTTGTGTGACAAGCAAGTAGCCATATTCAAATGATATGTTAATTGCCACATTTAGCTGTCAAGCTTCTTGTAGCAATCCCTCACTTGTGGCTGATAAATAGATATAATACTTGGCATTCTTCATTTGGGAACACAGCCTGTGATCTCCAGACATGTTATTGCTCAACTCCTGAGTGCAAGGCACCAAAGGCAGGAGAAGCTGTTAGCCTGGGTGCTCTCCCTTGTGAGTCACTGCTGCTAACTGGAGCTACCTTTGATATGCTTGCAATTTGCCAAGGCTTATTTGCATAATCAGACACGTGGCCCCTTCCTCTAATTGCCTTGTAGACTTCCAGAATGATTAATTCTGACACCAGCCTGCTTTTATCTTAGGAGTGTGGCAAAGTAAGGGGTAAGACACCCCTGTCTAGCTCACCAGGCTGGGGTACTGCTAAATCCAACTGATTGGTCTTCACCCTTGATAAACATGAGAGCAAGGGGGCATTAAATTCCTGCAAGTGCCCAAACCACAGCCGGGCCCGTGCTGTAGCTTTGCTGGTGGGTCAGTGAGTGCCGACGGGATCAGCATTTCCAGAAACATTCCCCATGCCCAGCCCTGCTGGGGAAAAGCCCATTCTCCCTCAGTGCTCATGGACACCCTTGAGGACATGTGCCGGTTCCTGCCCTCACTGGAAAACCGTCCCCAGCTCTACTCTTCCCCCACATCTTCCCCTAGCCCATAAGCAGTGGATGTGCCTGCCAAGGCAATATTTCACTCTCACTCCCACTTACTTTACATACTAACACCATAACTCTGATATATTCTCCTAAGGGACCTCTTAAATCTGGGCAATGAACATTTCTGTGTTTGCTGCTCAGCTTTCTTGGTTGTTGATGTATTCATCTGGAAAAAAAAAAATATTAGCCCCCAAGTCCCAGTGACTGCAAACACTGGGGGAGAATTAAAGCAGCGCAGTTAATAGCATTGGCTGCACAGGGTTTGCCCTGGGCTGTGAGCAAGTGTCTTGGGTTTCCCAGGACAAGGCATGAGGGAAGGTGCTTGCATCCCCCAGGCACCTGGGATCTGCTTCTTTGCAGGAGGCTTTGGTGCAGAAGGAAGCACAGACTGGTCAGTGGGAAGGGCAACGTGCCAGCAGGGTTGCCTAGCAGGAAGAAGGCTCCTGAGCATGTCCCTCTCTTTATTTTATCTCTACTTCAAATGGAAGGTTGTTTTGTAAACATGCTGTAAGTGGAAAGATACCCCAAAAGGAAAGAAAGTGAGATGGATAAGAGGGTGGGTGCAAGTGCTCAGTGGGAGGGCAGCACCTATGCACTGGACTCTTTGGGTCCTTCCTCAGTTTTCCCTTTCTGTTCGTTTTGAGGTCTGTTCAGACATCATCTAGGCCCTGCTGTAGCTGGCTCAGCCTCCTCCCAAGGGGCAAAATTAAAGACAAGCTTGTTTCCAAACAACTGCGAAAGTATAGTTTGAGAATCTGTAATTTAAACTGAAATCCTCCTTAACTAACAGTGATGGATGACTTTTTCTCACCACTTTGAGAGCCCTCAGATCCTGCATGGCAGATGCCTTCCTGATTTATGGCTTGCCTATTCATGCAATGGGAAACAAATAGCCCAATTCTAATTACCACACCCTTGTTAGGATAGTTTCCTGTACTGCTTCCATCTTGTTGCTGGGGCTCCCCACTCCACCTCTGCGCAGCTGACTTGGGTTTTATGGGTAACCTTGGCAGGGATTCAAGTAATCTCTGTTGCACTCAGTTCTCTGGCAAATAAGTTCATGTGTACCATAGACAGATGACATGCTAGAAATAGTATTTTTTTTTTTCTGAGTGGCTCAAGATGTGGAGGTGGGGATCATGGGGAGGAAGGAGGAAAGCCAGTGCTGGTGGTATTAGCCTGTTTCCAATGGGTGCTACCAGAAAAGAGGGAAGGATGGATGGGTAGGGCCACACGAGTGGCTGAAAATAAATGTTCTTCTTCCTAAAGAGAATCTTGCTGGTTCAAGTCTTTCCTATTCTTTTCTGTACGAGAGTATTTAATTCTCCTTGGGAGCCTATTCACTGAGCAGATGTTGCTTTTCTTTGTATGATTAGTCTGAAATCAATGGGTAATAATCCTGTCCTTTAACAAATATTGGAGCACATGATTCCAGTGCTAGAAGGTGCTTCAGCAGCCTGAACAGATGCTGAAATCACTGTCCGTAAAATAAAAGTGCACGCAGACAGATTTATGTCTTTAAAATAGCACTGCCTGAGTTCATGTGATGAAGAGGGGGAAATGCCTGTTTGCAGCTGCAGAGCTGGGGCTGGCCTGGGCTCTTAGGCACAGGGGCAGTAACATCCTGAAGTGAGTCTGATGAGGCCAGAGTGGGAGCACATGCTGTGTGGGGAGAAGCCAAGAGCTATGCCAGCTCAGCACAGGGAAGGGGAGCCATCTGAAACCCCTCCAACCCTGTATTCCCATTTGGCTGCAGTGCTCACCCCTGTCTTCACCATCTTGACCAATCAGCAAAAGCAGCCAGCAGTAATTTTTGGCAGATATGCCAAACTCTGACCCTGCCAGGCCCTAGTGATGCCTACAGGCCGAGGATTTCTGGCTCATGCTCACTTCTTAAAATAAGGCTGTCATTTTAATCTACATTTTAATTCACTTAATGTGTCTTTTCCTGATAACTGTTAAAATCAGACTGTTGTGCTGTCCAGACTCAAATGCCAGCAAAGACCAAGTATCTCAAGTCTATGCCGTTACCTTTACCAGCCAAAGTCATAATCTCATCAAAGAGCAAGATTGAAATTTTCTGATGAGCATAGAGGGCCTGTAAAAGCCAGATAATGGAGATTAATTTTCTCCCTATCCCACCCCAACCTAAAACCACTGAAGCCCAGTAAACTTGCCCTTTATTTGCTGCTGTGAAGTTATGAGCGATGCTATCCCCAGCACTTTCCCAGTGCAGCCCTCCTCCAGCTCCTTGATAGACCTTCAGTCAACATGCCTAGTTGGAGCATGCTTTGATGCCCACCTGTGATGGGTTTGGGAGTT